>CADDXX010000023.1:1622535-1651205 GCA_902810485.1 Alauda arvensis
AATACACTTCTGAAGTAATGTCATGGTTTAGCATAGCTTCATAGTTAAAGAACAGTTACCTGCAAAGACCTTTGATTGACATCTTGCTCAGCCAATGAGAAAGCAAAGTGCGTTTTTGCAAATGCCATATCACGTGAGGAACACTGGGAACTCACTTTTCCCGCTGCTTACCTCTGGAGAAGTAATAAGCAACCCCAGCTCCCCCCGGCTGGGGGAAGCCGGGGGCCTGTTGGGCCCTGCCTAACTCGGAACATCTGCCAAGCTCAGTGGCTCTCGGGCTGGGAGCGGGGAGGAAGATATGTCTGGCTCTGCTTGGACTGAGTTCAGCGGCTGCCAGTGGAGAAAGAGAGACTACAGCCAGAGAGACTACCCCCCTCCATCTTCCACCCTAGAGCTGATCCAAGCCTGGGCTGAGCTGCCCCAAATGAGACCAAGGGGTGGAGGGGGGTGAAAGCTGCATCTACCAATGGAGCTATTGTGACCCCCGCCACTGTTCCTGCTCCTTCCCCTCCCCCTCTGCCATGTGGCCTCAGAGTCTTTTGAGAGCTTCCTCTGCTGCCTGGCCAAGAGCACGTGAACATCTGCAGACCAGAGCTAAAGTTAACGCTTTCTCTGCCAAGGTGAAGCTTGCAGAACATTGATCCTCTCTAGGGTGAAGGGAAAGTCATGRTGGGGACATTTCTATTTAGGCCGCATGAAGATACTGAGGTCTGTGAGAGAGATGTTGTGTCTTAAGAGATGAGGAGATGAGAAGACGCTTTAGGCTGAAAATCTTTTGTGGATTGTGATAAGATTATCATATGCTAGAATATATATTTTAAACCATKGAACATATRAACTGGGGAAATGACTGTTCAGATTGGTTAWTTTTTGAGCAAATGTATTTGTAATAGACTAAGTAAAGCAGAGACTTTGTGTTCCCTTGAGGTATTTGAGCAAGATGCTTGATGTGATAAAGTYCTCTGCACCAGTGCTTTGAGCAGAAGTGGGATGAAGTGGGATGAAGCTTTGAGCCCTTGAGTGGGATGAAGYACACCCTTTGCACCTGAACTGTTAATTTTTAAAATAACAYCCCAGAATGCATAAGGTCCACGACCCAAGTATAGCTGAATGGGAAAAGCTGCRTGTTATGGAAGAACMACAGAGASARATTTTTTTCTGGGCAACTGTCTTCTGTGAGAGTTAAGAGCCACAAGTAAACTSTTTCTTTCCTTGTGGAGAGTTACCACARCCAGAAGAGACTTCKCACTCTAAAGAGACWGAKGAATKATTATTCTATAAGGGGTACAGACCTGGAGTTCTGAGTTCTTTCCTATATATAATATCTGTTAGAAAGAAAAAGAGCTGGTGGGGGGGAGGGGAAGTGTTTTGAAAGTTTCACTTTGATTTTTTGTGGTTTGGATTGTTTGGGGTTTTTTTTCTCTTTCCTTTTAGTGTGTGCAAATAAAACTGTCTCTGTATTTTTTAAGTTTGAGCCTGCTCTGCTTTTTCTGTTAATCCTATCTCACAGAAGAAAAACCCTAAAACCACCACATTAATTGGTGTGTTTGCCGGTAAAGCAAAATTAGTGGACATGAAACCACTACATCTTTTGGTGTTTCTGCCTGGTTTGAACTTAAAGCAAACACAAGTAACTATCACAGGGTCTGCATTTATTGTGCTGGAGAATATTTGGACTGCACAAACTGAATTGCTGATTAAAAAAAAAAACAAACCAGGAATAAAATCCTCAAGAATTCACATAGTACACTCCATCTGTAAATTGTAATTTAGACCACAGGCCCAGASTAGAACTAATCCAGAATAAAAATAAATAATACGAGGAATGAGAGTAGGCGTCAGGCCATCAGCACCTGATGTTTTTCTCTATGATTCTACTCTTAATGCCAACAGGTAGAGATTTAYACCCCAGATACCTTGTTGCAGATGATAGCTATCTCCCTGATAGTCTAAATCCTACATGCAGTCTATTCTGTACAGGATGCAGAATGCCTTGTATAGAGTGATCTGCGAGAGCATCCAAAAGAGTTTGTGCTGAAAACCGACAAAGCTGACTCTTGAGGAGCAAATGCAAAGTGCAGGGTAAGAGAGAATTTGGCAGTTGAGGATGGTGTCTCATGGTTTTATGGTCTCACATATTTGTAATTTTCTTCTTCTAAAACACAGAAAAAAWATATATATAATAGCTTTCATATATCTATATATATAATAAAATATTTGGAAAAGAAAGGGGTACAAATGTGCTGATTTTAGCAGAGTTTTTCTAATATGTGTCTCTGTCTAGTGGCTTTTAGTTTCTTGCAGGTTAATCATAACTGGACTGTGAGGAACAAAACAAGTCCATAGCAAGGATGAGTCAACTGAAAATTATTAAAAAGTCACTAAACTCTGTATCATTTGTCCTTTATATGCAATTGATGAGCTTGGGTTATCAGTTTCACATTTATGAATGTGTGAAGACACTTGTCAGAAAACAAGATTTCAGAAAACTTTTCTTCCCTCACTTGTCCTCTTTTATTTCCCTTTATTCTTTTCTTTCATTTGCATTAAATTAAAAAACATTTCTTCCCTTTTGTAGTCAAAATGACTGGTCATTCATCTTGCTGCATTCTTCTAACTTWCTTTTGAGAAGGTTGCTTTTAGTGAAACTTCTATTTCTGACTCATACCTCCTTTCTTAAGAGTGGCTGATGTGAACCATAACACGTAACCTAATTCAGACTTGCAGGCTTGTCATACTCTCTGTCCCATATCTATTTCAACAGCACAATCTTATAAAAACACAACTGTCCCTGACTTTGAAATGTTTTCAGGAGCACAAACCTCTGGAGCAGAGCCAGCTTCCTTGTAGCATTATAGGTTGGAACTCCAAGTACAAAAACAGTGCAGCATGTTCATTCATTGTGCTAGGGAGGATTTTCTCATTCCTTCAATTCCTGCTGGAGCATATACAGAGCCATTTGCTGATGGCCTAATCACACATATTAATTAACAATCCCATGTCACACTTCAAAGCTATGAGAACAAATGCATTCTTCAGATTAATCTGCCCTGTTGAATGCTGGCTGGATCACTCTGACCTTGCATTCTGTCACATTGTGGATCTGAAAGGCAAGGCTGGCTGAAGTGACTAATGCACACATAATCTGGAGGGTGGTTTTGTAATCCATCACTATGAGAGCTGCTACAAATCTGTGACATAGAATGATTTGTTCCTTCCCAACTTGGAGACTGTTTAGTTGTAAGATCAGTCTGGTTTTGACTTGTTCAGAAACAGGCCATATAAGTAAGGCAATTGGGGTATAAATTACTCATAAATTTCTAAAGTAATGCAGAGTGGACGGAGATTTTTCCCTAACTCCATAACCAATCTCAACATAGCTTCTGCAGTGTCCTAATAATAATTTCTGCCCTCTACCTGTGAGACTTCTACTGCATGGTAATTGATTTTTCTAAAATACATATGTCTATATTATTTTTTATTATCTATACATTATATATATAATATATACTAATAAAAATATATAGACATATATGTCTCTATATATAAAATATATATTATATATTTTATATACATATATTATATATGTGTCTATTTTATTATTTTATCTTGATAACAAAAGTTTAATAAAAATTAAAATTTGGCTRTTTTGTTTTTTGAATTGTTTTGATCATGACACAAATAGTTAATGTAATTTGTTCTGTTGTATCAATGCCATACACCTATGTCTGCTTTCACATATATATAGATAGTCTTGCTTAAGGTACCTAAGCTCTGATCAGAAGCTTGACCAAGCTTCTGATGACTTGACCATCTGAATGACTTGACCAAGACTTATGATTTTGGATACCTGGATTCTGTGGTACATGTCACAGGATGCCTTAAAAAGACTCATTTTCAAAGTTTGGTTATTTTTGCCCTTCCAAAAGTGTGGTTCTTTGCTTTTAGGAACAAGTTCCCATTTTAAAATCTAACTTGTGCTCTCCTCTGGATTTGTTATTGATTTATGAATGAACAGTAATTTGTACACAGATGAACATGGAATGTCTTCTTTGAACATGGAATAGCATCTTTGYTGGATACTATTTTTCTTTTATTATTAAAAATATTAAGCTGCAGTAGTGGATTGGGAAGAATAAGGTTAGAAATTTTGGCAGGAGAAGAACCTGACATAGAACATAGAGGTTCAATGCTCATTTGCAAWGCCATGAGTTGAATGTCAATGACCAGACTTGATATTCTTGTGTTGCTGGTGATGGGACCTCTCTAGAACTGTTTCTTTCAAAGCACCTACAGGAAGGGTCTAGTTGGAGTTCTGTCATTAGGGATGTCCCCAAGGTTCAATATTGGGACCAGTTTTACTTATTTATCAATCTTTATCTTATTTATTGAAGTCTGAAGGGGCATCTGCCTCCTCAGGAAATGACACAAAGCTGGGAGGAGTGGGCGATACCCCAGAGGCTGTGCAACACTTCAGAAYGGCTTTAACAGATTGAAAAGATGGCAGAGAAGAACCTTCTGAAATTCAAAAAAGACAAATGCAGGCTCCTGCATCTCGGAAAGAATAACCCCATGTGCATCTGGGAAAGAATAACCCCATGTTTTTGGGGCTGACATGCTGTGAAGTAGCTCTGGAGAAAGACCTAGGGGTCATGGTGCACAACAYGSTGTCCACAAGCCAGYAGTGCCCTTGCAGCCAAGAAGGCCAGTGGCATCCTGGGGTGCATTAGAAACAGCATTGCCTGCAGGTCAARGGAGATGATCCTGCCCCTCGARTCTGGAGTCCCATGTCCAGATGTGTCCAACACCGAGTGTAGGAAAACAGATAAGAGATGATGTGGAGGGCACGGTGGAACTTGTGAATCAAGATATCTTTGCCTTGGTTGGGTACAGGCCGTGGTGTAGAGAGACCACAGATATGAAAAAGGACTAGGAAGAGAGCTGCATATGTAACTGTCAAGGTTGTTAAAACTATGTAATTTTGTAAAAGCTWCCAAATAATGSAAACAATAAGCTGTCTGTAGGTTGTGAGAAAAATCTTGYGGCTGTTTAAGGCTGTGGCCTATTTKGAGCTGWAAGWAGCATCTAACACTGTACTGTGAGAATAATATCTSACTTCAATGGCTTCAATTCCTTTTACCCTGACTTTAGCTTAGTCTTCAATAAACTTTAACTTCAACTCAAACTCTGACCTATTTTTACTTAATCTTTGATTTAAGGCTCTGCTTGGATTACTTTTGCACCCCTTCTTTGAAGTCCTGTCTCTCAGTTGCGCAGCAATAGAGTGCTACATGTTGGGCTCTTCAGTACAAGAGAGACATGGAACTTCTGGTCAAGCAGATCAGGTACTGAGCATCTCTCTTATGAGGAAACATGAGGGAGCTGGGCTTGTTCAGCCTTGAGAGGAGGTGGCTGAGAGGGGAATTTCGTAATGCATCTGAAGGCAGGGTGTCAAGAGGATGAAGGCAGGATCTTCTTGCGGAGGCCAAGCAGTAGGACAAGAGGCAACAGGTAGAAACTGATGCACACAAAGTTCCACCTGAATATGAGAAAGACCTTCTTAACTCTGCAGGTGMCTGTGAACTGCGCCAGATTGTCCAGAGAGGTWGTGGAGTCTCCCTCACTGGAAATATCCAAGAGCCATCTGGACACAATCCTGTGCCATGTGCTCTGGGATGACCTTGCTTGAGCAGGGAGGTTGGGCCAGATGACCCATTGAGATCCCTTCCAATCTGACCCATTCTGTGATTCTACAACATGAAGTCTTCATTATGCAAGCTACTCATTTGACAGCCTTTTGGAGACCTAATAGAGTTTCAGATATGAAGGGAACAATCCTAGTGAGGGTAATTCTTCAGTCATGAAAAATGGCAGCAATATGACTGCATGACTCACAAAAGCAGAAAATCTGGTGTTAGAGAAAATAGGAAGAACTTTAGTGCTTGAAGTGGTTGCCTGTCCTGCACTTGCACTACTAAAGTGGCATTCAGTATTTTCTTGGGGTTTTTTACTTCACTTTTTTCCACTTGCCTCTTCCTGGGGAAGAGTTCCACTTTTCAGTTGCTATGTGTAAAAACAACTTAACATTATGTCCCTGCACTGAAGGTGTCTGACAAGATATTTTGTGCTCAGATYTAGACAGTGCAAGAAAATGAGATCCCCGTGTAATGAAAAAAAAGTTAAAGATTACTATTTTTTGCTGGCTTCCGAACAGAATGAAATTTTGTTTTGGCAAGACAGCTTTTGATAACACAATGCAAGTGTTAAGTACCTTATTATTAGACTCTTTATCTTGTCTTTGGACTGCCTCAGGTCAAAATCCTTATTTAACTGGATCTCTGCTAAATATTGAGGACTTTTCACAAATCAGGATGAATGATAAATCTCATCACAAAGTAGGTTTCACATATTAGATCAGAAATTCCACCCTGAATCAGAGGAAATTCTTGTCAAAATCAACCTTTTTTCACAATATTTTTTCTTCCCCAACRTAACAACAATTTCAGAAAAAAGTAACCTCCTCAGAAATAGCTGAACTAGTTATGCAAATCTATTTCTTTCTTTTTAAGAGCAGTTGGATACTATGTGCCTTCCAAACTGTGAAAACACACCATGATCCTAGAGAATTTCATATCATATTCTCCCTGAGAAATATCTAGCACCTGGATAGTAAAGATATCTCACACCAGAAAAAGGGTGATGGGGCATTTTAGGCAGCTTATGAAAAAAGAGAGAAAAAAGAAGAGAGAAAAAAGAAGAGAGAAAAAAGAAGAGAGAAAAAAGAAGAGAGAATAAAGAAAAAAGGAAAAAAAAAAGAAAAAAGAAAAAAGCAAAAAAAGAAAAAAGGCTGGAAAATTCTTTTGGGTATTTTGTAAAGAAAACATCATACTTGACCAAAAGGAAATTAAATGCAATTACATATGAACTGCTGAATATGCATTCCTCTAGCCATTAGCAATTTTAAGGCAAGTTAAATTTTTGTCCTCAGCTTCTTGAGGGTCTAAATTTTATTCTGTAATTATTAATTTAGAGAAAATGAGATAGATCATGTTTGACTGGATAGATCAAATTCATGTTACCATCCAGGTTTGTCTCCTTTGTCTTTAACATCCTCACATTAGTAACGATTAGTTGCTTTTGTGAAGTCTTGCCAGCACTCTAAATGCATCAKACACAGTAGAGAGAACAATTCCAGTGATTAGGAAAACTGAAGCATCAAAAAACAGTGCAGCTGCAGAGACAAGGTCATGGAGACAGAGTGATGCTTTTCTTTCATCAAAGGAAATGGCTGGAAAAATTGTTGCATCTCTTCTGCCTCCTTTCTGAGTGTTTCGTAAGTTTTCTGAGAGATGTACCTGCTACATCCACAAAGTTCAGCAGCACATCTACCTCTCAGTTTAAATTCTTTTGTAGTACTAGCATGTGACATCYACCATCATCATCATCATTGTCTTTGGGCATGTGCAAGGCTTTAATCAACAAAAAAACTCCACTGTGATTTCAGAATTCATTACAGCTCTCTCCTCAACATAACTTCAATAGGACTGTACATTCCTCTATTGCACAGTAACATGACAGTAATTTAAAAAAATATTATCAGAAGGAGAGAAGGGACAACACAAATGATGGTAAAGCACAGTATAAAGTGCTTGAGAAAGCACCTAAAGAAATGGAAGGGCATGGGCACATGAACAACAGGAATTCCCAATCCATGAAACACTGCACCTCAGATCCTGAAAGCACATGATGAAGGGAAAAAYCTTGTCAAAAGTAGTAGACAAGAATAAGTCAGTCAATAAGATAAATTTCAAGATCACAGCTGAAGGTACTTTTTCAATATATTTGACTGTGCTAATTTATTACATTTTATATCTATGCACTACCTTTTGCAGAAGGGYTTCCTGTCCAAGATGCTTCTGCTCCAAGTGACTGAACGCCAGCCAGCTCTGCTCTGCATGAGCTGTGCTCTGTCACTCAGAAATACCTAGGGGCCCTTGTTCCAATGAGGCATACAGAGCCTCTCCATGTGCTGGTGTCACCAGTCTTCAGGGCCRCTCACAGAACAGCTGTCATTTTGGTGAATCTGATAGAGATTGAACTACAGGTCCTATGAAGCCATGGATGCCTCACTTCCCCTGCCTCAGCATCTCCATCTAAACTTACCTGCAGGGTTTTGCTGGATACTCCTGCACAAGGAGCAGTGCTGTGTTTGTTTCCAGGCAGGGCTGAGAGATGATGGCTTGGGATCAATCCAATGAATTCTCTGAGAAAGGCAAGTGAAGCTTAGGAGAAGATATAAGGGGTACATCAAAGGTACTCCTTTGATGATCTCCCATGTTTAAGGCTCTTTCTCTTCCCAGTCAAATGCTGTGTTCTTTTTCTTTTATAATCCAAGACAGCCACTTGCTCTGTTAAAAATAATGGATTAATTTGTAACACATCTTGAATGCATTAGCAGGGCAGAATAGCCTTGGTACAGTTCTAATGCAGAGGTTTGCTAATTTTTTATAATTTCTAAGTTAAGCATTTATAAAACAAGAAAGAAACATTTTTGTAGAAAGAATAACTATGTCAGTAAAGTGAAAGCAAGCACAYGCTTTACCAAAACATTTCTAGCCCTCTGTGTTTTAAATCAATAATCTGGTTGCCTATTTATATCCTATTCCACTGCAATGAGAATAAATAACCTTTTGACAATTGAAGAAAGAAATATATAGAACTGGAGTTCTAGTCAGCAAACAGAAAATAAAACAASGACTAGTATATTTTTTCTTTACATAGGTTTGATGAACTAGTTGTTCAACCTGACACCAGCTGCAGTTTTGTACTCATAAATACTCTTTACAAAAAGTATTTATTTTAACACTATCATGTTGTAGAAGCCACATCTACACCTTCCTGAGATACCTGTAAATGGAAATTAGAATTTTTTTCCTACACMTTGACTTCTTCTCCATTGCTCAGGATTTCCCTTCAGCATATGAAAAATGAATTATGAATAATATAGCATTTGCACTAGGTAAACCCAGATAGCATGAATAATCAGACAATGTCTTTGTGTTCTGCCTGGCTTATCTCACCTTTCTTGTTGCAGCATCACAGATATGATACACAGGCAGCTGACATCCTGAGAAATGTCCTGAATGTCTGACCAAAAGCCTGGGGCAAAGATCTTCACCTCACACTCTTAGAGGTATAAATAGTCCCTGCACATAGGCTCRTGGACACCTACTGACATATTTATGGAGATAAGTAAATCATTGTTAGTGCAAAACTGACTGTTGRCTACTTTCCACACCCTGATCATACRGACCAGGGAACTCAGRTTGTTAGCCCTTCTTGTATTTGTGCTGTTTCAAAGCCCTCTCTCTTTATTAAATGCTAAGACTGAAGTATCCACATTTAGCCTATGCAGACAGAGCAAACAAACAAAAACTATAAAAAGTTTTAACATCAGGAGAAGACAYGGGTTTCCTCAAATCCAGATGTTTAGCTGTCATAGTTTTTCAGTCAATCTCATACACCTGGGGCATCTGAACTTTGTTATATCTGCAAAGGTCTATGGATGGCAGGGCAGATGCCTTCTTGATTCCCTACGTGTGGATGGCTGTGTAGAGATCCCTTACTGATCATTTCAGAAACCAGGGCATGTAGAAACCACCAGGAGCCATAAGGCTCCTAGTGAAATGATCATAACAACACCTGGCAAGCAAAGGGAAGGAAGGGAATCTCAGAAATGGGATTCAGTGTTCAGAAGTTCACACCCAAAGGAATTAGACTGGGAAAGTCCAGCTTCTGGTGGCATTCAGTGGAATCTGGGAGCTGAGCATGAATGGAGAGGCTGCAGGAGAAGCAAATGGCATGAAGCAGGCAAGAGCACCAAGAGCTAACTAAAGATTGCCTTTCCCTACAAATCAAGTGGAGGAGGCAGCCAAACAACACTGTAGGGTCCTGGCACAGCTCTCTTTTGACAGAAGCCCCTTTGTAGGGGAAAGGAGACATGATGGGAGCACCTAATGCATATCCTTCCTAGGAGCAATGAGGAACAAGGAGACTGCAAATTCMATGTAGCTTTATGTTCTCCCTCTGCTTTTCTCTTACTAGTGAAAAGTACCCTGCTCCCTTCTCCTCCCCTCTCCTCCCTCTCTAATCTCACTGGTGGAGACTACAAAAGACCAGAGATGCTCTGGTCCCAGATAGGACCAACAGCCCAGCACTTTAAGCTGAAAACCACAGGCATTACAGTTCCCCTTGCTGTCTCAATCTTCTTTAGACACAGACTAGCACACTTATTCATGCACTAGTGTATCATCAATATCCAAAGAAGATTATCTAAACACTACTGTTGCAATTTGCAAATTCTAGCAAAATCAACTTTGCAAACAAGAGATCACTAACAACATAGTCATACCATCTAACATTAGCAGAATTGTCTGGAAATAAGTTGTGTTTCAACTGACCAGCTCTAAATGAAACAGGAAAAGAAATATTATTGTCAGTAYTCCACTTAATTCAGGAGCTATCTCTGTGCTTGCTTATTTCTCTGTGTGTTCTATACTTAGATTTTTGAAGGGCAAGAATTAAGGGGGGGGGGGGCGGCGGGAAATATGGCCTTATGGATGATTCACACTGAAGTATTTTGTGGAAAAAGTTTATTAATTTTCTCCAGAATAAACTGCGCAATATCTGCTTTGATTTGCTTTCTACCATCTGACTTGAAAGTACCCAAGCTCTTGCAGTTTCCAGTAGCTTCACAGGAGATGCTCAGCAGTTCTACAGCTTAGTCCTCATCCATTGCTTGTACCTGGAGRAAATGTCCAGGAGCAGGTACCAGAGACAGTCACACACTGCCAAACAMCTTTAAGCTTTGCTGTCAAAACTGTGTCAGTGCCAAGGGACAACAGGCAGAGCAGTGACTGTAAGAATTTATAGTTTTGCAACTGAAACCTACGTCTTATAAAGYTTTAGACCATAACAGTTCCTGATGAATGATTTCCCTCTTGGGTCAAAGGAAACAAGTTSTTTAGCCTTCTRAATAGCTGTCTGATGAAATAACATTTAGCTCACCATAATATACTACTTCACACTTTACATACATAACTTTCAAATGCTAATTTATGTCTGATCTACTGATCAGATATTAAGTAAAATATCTCCAGGTTATTGCAAATTTTTCTATTTTCTGCTTAAATAAATAAAGTGTCAGACCATAGTGTTACACCAGGACAGAAACTTGGCTCTGTTACTGATTAACCATTAAAGGGGGTGATGAGATGGGTTGGTTTATATACTCTAAGTGAATTAAAGGCAGCTCATAGCAGGATGAARCACAGTTTAGAGAGGGTATTATAARTGTGCTTTGGAAAAAAMCAAACAAAGGCTTTGATGGTGAATGGGATACAGAAGGACAAACATATTAATGCAGAATGCTAATTCTAAAGACTAATACCAGCTACATCATCGTTTCTCTGGGAAGCCAGAGAAAGACTTCACTGTTAAAACTTAGGTACAACCTTAGGAATTAGTTTTTGCTCTGCTTAAAAAAACCACGAGCAGTGAGTTAGGCTAAATGTGTGTATTCTGCATCTCTTAAAGTTCCTGCCAATAAGAAAACAGCAGATTTTTTCAGTATTTGTGGTATTAATGTCACCAAAATGGAGAGTTACAGGAATGAGTTGTTGCATCCCTTTATTGCAAGTTTTCCGGTTAGTAACAGTTTCTTCCTTTCCTGAGCTGTTGGTAAGCCCAGACTGGAAGSTGAACTTGAGGGAGGTTTCTGGCTCCCTCCCCGTTCCTGCAGCCAGGAAAGCTGCGTGATCGGAGGATGGAGCCGGTGTGCAGGTCCCGGGCGGGGCTGCCCAGAGGCAGCAGCAGCTGTCCCTGCCCTGCCTCCGGACAAAGCTGTGCCGGGACACAACATCGAATCCCGGGGGCAACACGGGCGGGATGTCAGCCCGGGTTTGCTGCCGAACCAGCACAAGGTGGCAGCATTTTAGCACACTTCTGCCAGCTCCAGATTCCTGTGAACTGGGGCTGAGGGGGATCTGGGCGAGGCATTATCCCCGAGCCGCACTAAAGGGCTGTAAGAACACTCCCTGTCTCCAGCTGAACAGGCCTTTTATGCTGTGGGAAGAATGTGAAGAGCTGACTRCAAAATGTGCTGAACTATTACACAGAGACCGAGGAAATCCGTATTTGTCTTAACACYCTGCATTGTGCACTCTAAGAAAAAAGGTGCCCTTTGCAATACTCAGTTCCAGCGACTGATCTCTGCTAGTTCTCTCCTTCCAAACCGGTGCTTCCCTGTGAAAAGTGTGGCTTCACTGCTCTGTGGATGTCGTGTCCTAGTGTAGTTCAACTGGCTGGAATTCCAAGATGCTCTGGGTGTTCCTCTGCTTTGTATAASGTGGCATGAAGTGGCACTCCTATGGAGATTCCCTGCTGTGTAGGGCAGTGCTTAGAGCCTGAGCTAACTCCAGGCAGGGGCTGATGGTGAGCAACTCTAGCTATCCCTGAATTCAATTACATGCTGAGAGGGAAATACTCTGTATTGGTTGAAAAACACCAAAAAATGGTAAATCCAGAATCTTACCTGATAATGTTTAGCCACTGTTAAAGCCTTGTCAATATTAAAAATCATGCATATTTTCCTATTTGAGCTTTCAAAGTTATTAATCATTTCACCCACTGAGTCATATTAACGTGTTTCACTACTGGATTGAAAAGCTCTCCGTGACATAGCATAAGTACCACCATGAGGGTGAAGTTGATGCTTTTTAATTAAATGAAATAGGTGGAACACTTTAAATTTGTCACAGAAAAAATAAAAAAAAAAGGTGTTTTTTTCCTGTRCTTTCAGTTAGTTTGCAGCTATTTTCTGTATGCTTTTCAGTTTTTCAAGATGTTGTTACATCAGTGGCCACCCAGAGTGAATGTGTTGTTCTGTTAGTGATCTCAGCAGCACCACACAGAGGTAAAATGTCACCTCCCTGCTGCTCCTCATTAATCCCAGATTTGTACAGCCATCTCTGCCCAAATATCCCATGGTACAGACATCTCACACCTCAGCACAATTTGACAACCCCAAATTGAGTGTCTGTGCTATGTTCCTTCATGAGATGAGTAGCATTTCTTTTTTCATGCTGGTTTGGGTTTGTTTTTTTTTTTTTGCTCATTGTTCTGGCAGCGTAGAAAAGCTATATGTGCCAAGGGCAGGTCCCCATGGGAAATGTTTATAATCCTGCAGGATTTGAAAGGAAAACAGAGTGAAAAAGGACACTAGCTTTACAAATCGCAGTATTTTTGATATTACACTAGACTTCCATAGTAACAATATTAGGTGTCTCKGCTTTCCCTTTAGCAACAGAGAGTTTTTAGAGACAAATCTACTTMTGAGTCTTTTTATGCCATACTAGAGATAAAATTACTTTTTAAATTTACATAGAAGTCATTGTAATTCTTGTGCTCCTATCAATTCCCATCCTTTCTCCCYTGAATACAATAAGCAAACCCATAAGGGAATGAGAAAGTGCAAACAGAGTTAGGAACAGTSAKCTTTATTCCTGATGGGTTTTTGCARTCAGTGTACTGGAGGAGCACTAAACCACTTGTCAAGTACTCTGAGATCTGGCAAAAATGTACAAGCTTTAGGCCAAGCAGGGCACTTCTGAYCTACCTCCTAAACTCACACAGGTACTATGGAGGGGGCACGTGTGTTGAGTAACCTCTCTAGCCTTGAGTCTTTCTGTAAGCAGAAAGTAAGAAGAAAATATTCAAAACAAATTAATTTCTCTAYTTTCCTCTTCAGCTTTAGGCATTCACAATATGACTTTAGTGCTTGCATCTTGAGAGGATCAGATGCCATACCCCCAAAATCTCAATCTTTAACCAGAACATCTCAGAACACCCTCTCTCAGATGGACTGTACTTTCATGGTAAGAGCTTTCATAAGTTGATGCTTTCATATGTAGTCTCCAACATACTGGATAAACAATCTAAATTTTTCTATCCAAGATATAGTTGAGAGTGGATGGAAATGCCCCAGTATCAGTAGCATCTCATATTARTATGTGAGACAAGCCATCAAGTTGATGGCTATGATGAATTCTAACTGGAAGGGGGTATTTCTCCTGAAGGCACAGTAATTGCCTGTGTCTCTAAGAAGGTGGGGGGTTAGGATACAATCCTTTATTTTTTCAAATRGCTTGTGGTGTGACACTGCCAAATAAAATTGTTGGTTTTGTCATACACCCTGAAGCTAGACATGGGCTTTAAAACCAGCCTGTGTAAACGTTTCAGCAGTTTGTAAAGCAGCTATTACAGCAAGACCCTGAGGTTGTGAAGACTGAAAGGTGACACATCACTGAGCAGTTCGGCTGTAGCAAAGTATTTTTTAGGTTATTGCCCATAAGGTAAATAACTGGTCTAGGAAGAGCAGCAATATAGACCCAGGCAAAGTACAGAAACATTTCAAATTCTCAGCAGACATAGTTTAGCAGTGCATTTCAGCAGTTCATCCTCTACACTGAAACACAGCATTGCAGGAATTGCCTTARAGAATCACAGAATGGTTGGGTTGGAAGGGATGCTAAAGATCCTCTAGTTCCAATGCACCCACCATGGGCAGGGGCACTTTTCACTAGACCAGGTTGTTCAAAGCCCCATCCAACCTGTCTTTGGAAATCACCCTAGAGGGGGTTTTCATCACTTCTCTGGGCAACCTGTTCCAGCTTCATCACACTCACAAGAAATAATTTATTCCTAATATTTAATCTAAACCTACGCTATGCCAGCTTGAAACCATTCCCTCTATGAGTCCTTGTGAAAAGTCCCTCTATATCTCCCTTAGGTACAGGACAGCTGCTATAAAGCCTCCCCAGAACCTCCACTTCTCCAGACTGAACAATCACCTGTGCTGGTTTCCGTTCTACATCTGTAAAATGGGTTACCTGGTTTCCTAGCCTTATGCATATAGGAAACTGGTAATAGTGGAGGACAAATTTTTGGAGAGAATGCTGTCCAACCTGATCACAATGGAAGCATTACATATAATATGACAGGGAATTAAATTRCTGCACAGTAAAATTTAGCCTCCCTCTGGAGAGTTACCATGATAAAAAGAGTCTTCTGCTTATTGACAGCCTTAAAAGAACCTGGAAACCTCATGTGATGGTAAAGTTGACTCCCTTCCAAGTTCTGGAAACTAGTTGCATCCATTYATTCTTAACAATTTAGACCCAATTCAGTCAGCCTGAGAGTTTATTCAAATCTCATGAATACTTAGAAATATCAGGTACATCAGCAGTGTGTGTTTAAAATATGTTAAAATAAGTATGTTTGAATACTGATAAACATGTTCCAAGAGTGTTGAAGTCATAAAAATGAGTCTGAAAAAGGAAACAACATTCTCTACAGAGACTCTCYCTTATTCTCAAGAGTGCAGATGGAGGAAATGTGAGGCACCAATGAGTGTCAGTGAAACCAAGTTTAATTAGAAACACCAGATGTTTTTCTATATCATAGTCACAAACACCTTCATTTTAAAAACAATTCAGCCTTCCCCTCCTCTGAAAATGAAAATAAAATGCAGAAGAAGAAAGTGGGGGRAAAACCCACAGCTTTTCCAGTTTTGTTTTCTAAATACTCTGACAGAAATTTTTGAAGACAACTTTTATGTATGCCAAACACTATTGCTCTTTTGGGAAAAGTTTTCCCATTTCATCCAAGGACCTAATGATGTTATCTGCTGAGCTTCCCTAGGACCTGAAAATCCTCTGGTTCTCTGCCAACACTGTATCTTTTTGTCGAGATCTGAATGGTGTGGTTGGATTTGTAGTGGTGGTAGAAGAGTCCACATACACCCCTGCACATCTTGAACTGGTAGGGAACATTTTTTCGTTACTAAGTATACAAAGTAGTCCACACCAAAAGATGTAACTGGGCACTTTACTTCCAGTGAATTTTCAGATAAAGGAAATCACAGACTCTAGCTGTGGACTGATRCATATTTTCCCAAAAGGTCTCTCTTACTTCCATAGGTAAACATAACTTTCCTTTTTGTGTARGTCATCAYCCYTTGTAAATGAAGATGCCAGTCCTGCCTTGYGATAACCAGTATGGCCCTAATGGAGCAGTAGGAGAAAGCCCACACCAATGAGATCTTCAGTTCCCAAATCTAAGATTCAGTGCYCCAGGAGAAAAAGGAAGAGAGAACGCTAGCTAATCACTTGTGAGTTCAAGTGGTGTCACATCACACCAAAAGTCACTAGCTGTTCCACATCAGCTTATTCCACACAGGGGGGATACAGTACAAAACCAAATATCACATTCTTCTAATGTGTTCTGTTTTCATTACAGGAATRATAGCACAAAAATAGCAATTCCTGCTACTTGCTTTTGTTGAAGCCAAAYTAACCCACCTGGCTTATGCACACATTTTGCTGGCATTCCTGTGAGCAATAGCTTTATTTCTCAAAGGTCAACTAGGAACTGATAATTGAGAAGCAATAACTTTTTACAGATCCTTGCCACAAGGAAGCTATACAGCAAGAGTGCAGGTTGTTGGGTTTTTTTAGACTGATGCTCCTTCCTACAGCAATTTTCCTAATCAAAGTGGAGCTTACATTAAACACTGAAAAATTTGCTTAATGGAAAAGATACAGAATTTTGGAAAGCTCCATCAGAGAAACATTTTTGATTTTCCTTTTCATCAAAAGCAGGTTGAATGCAGCAGGAAATCACTGGCACTCTGTTTCTCATTTTGAAATATGTGAGTAGGTTTATTTATTGTTTCATCTACAAGATTAATTGAAAGGAGGATTTTCCTGGGATTGTACCAGTGCATAAGTGAAATGCTTCAGCAGAGAACTCYGTTGGTCCAGATATATTTGTTTAATTAAAAGTTCACTGCAATCATTGACATTAAAGCAAATTGTGTTGAATTCCTGTTTTGTTTCAGARAATGGAAAGATGGGTTTTATTCATGCTGTCTCACAGTTTCAGATTTTCCCAGAGCTTCAGAGCTTTCTAATAGTTCTGGTGGGCATTTCTAAATTGTCCCTTTGAGGCATTTTTCAAGATCAGCTCTTTTTTATTTATTTTTTTTTTAATCTGACAGCAAATATGGAAACAAATCCCAGTTGGGGAACTCCAAGGCATCATCTGGAAGAGAAGGGTCCCTGAGTGACCAAGTGTTTAATGGGRTGTTTATATACCACTAGACATATCTGGATGASCYTTGGGCTCCCAAGGTGAGCCTTAGGCTKCCTGCAACAGCTCTGTGAATCCCARTCTGGGTAAGASATGAGTGAATGCAGAAGCAAGCTGTGTTCCCAGCTGCTCCTGACACCATTTCACACGGCAGTGTTTGCAGGGATAAGACTCACCCACTTGCCCCAGTCCATGATTTAGTGAGGGTCACCTGCAATTGGGCCATACTCACGACTTTCCACGTGTCTGAGCAGAGACTGCAAACTCTGGGCAGTCACTCATGCACAGGCCAATCTTAAGGATGCTCATTTATGGCTGACATACCCATTTTAGAATTTACCAGGCACCTGGAGTGAAGGACATGATTTCCTTTGTGTAAGGCAAGGCAAAGGTTTTCTATTACCAAGACACCATGGGCTGCTGAAAAATGTGAGGGTCCAGCTAAGAGTCAATATGCAGTGCTGACTGAATTTATCAGTAGCAAAAAAAAATTGGTCTGCTACCTTAAATTCTGCTAGCCAAAAGATACCAAATCTGAAAGTCAACTACAAAACAAAAACAGCTTGGCAGATCTCACTTTCATAGGACAAAAATAAGTCACTATGAAAATGCAGTGATGAAGGCCAGACTAGCATCAGCTTGCTTTGTAATTAATTAATTGTTTTTTTAGCTTAATTAAAAGTGTCATGGATAAATTGCATTGTAAATGCATTTCATATAATTCCTGTCCTAAAGAACATTCAACTTAATTATAATTGYATATTATTATAAATGTGTTTAGATCAAAGCAGATCATCATTCAGTATCTGAAAAAAACTCTTTGTCCATATTGACGCATAGCTCTAGTCCTCACTGCCCTGAAAAAGTGTTTTAGTAAATGGTAGAGTTGAGTATCTGTGCAAAAGTACCTGGGAATTTTCAGAGAATCCAGGAGCTAAAATTGCCAACTCAAATATTCTGAATTCAAATAATAACTACAATTCTCCAGTGAATTCTCTGATTCTGTTAACTGCAGAAAATAGGTGTATGAGCAGATACAGTACCCAAATAATCCATTTATTAGGGTGTAGAAAATATCCTAATTTTAATTTCAGATTTTTTTTTCTGTCTCATTAACAAAATTTTTACACCACAAGAACTATATTTAACCTTCCCAATCCAATTTGCTTTTCTTCCAAATTCAATCCCATAATATTTTGCATARGATTTAGCTAATTTGCTAATCAAAAACACTTGGCATATCTGGCTGTGATATAATTGTTTGATTGTTTGGAACCCTTTCAAATCTATGAATCACTGAACTTTTAATACGRGCTTAGAGAATTAAATATGCTTCTCAAGTATTTTTTTTTCTTTCGTGTTTGCCACACACAGAGAGAGACATAATGCACATTCTTATTCTTTCTCTTTACAACTCTGTCTTGTATATCCTATTTCTCCCTATGCTCATGACTAGTAGTGATCTCTKTGAAATGAAGGTCTATCATTGTTATGCATCAGTCAAGGTGCAGCTTGACATCATTTGTATCCACAGTGCTCTGTTGGAGGGCAGAAGCCTTCAAAACAGTCCTTTAAAACCAAAATTGCAACATTTTTTCTGAATAGCACATATAGGAAATATGCAACTCAGTGGTACCATCAGCAAATTGGAAAGAGATTGAGTCATATTTCACAGTATGCCTCCGGGTTTCTCTTACATCCAGCATGTGTGGATGTTGTATATATTTCCTGGGTTTCAGACAACATTTTATAGAAAAAAAGATTGCTTGGGATAATTGATTACCTCAATTCCAGACCCCCCTGCACAGGGGACTGAATGGGTGTACTGGAAATCTTACCTTTAGGCCATTGCTTGTGGGCTGAAAAGGTTCTAGCAGAATCACTATGTAAGGTTTCCCTTAGTAAAAAGAAATTATTCACTTTGTAGTCTTTAGCAAATACATCCTCTTGTGCACAGAGCTATGAGGCAGGGCCTGCTGTTTAAAAAGGGCCAGAACTTTAGATGTGTAACTTATGAAGCACTTTTATCACAGAGATATAAATATTTAGTGCTTTGGGTATACACTGTGTGTTATGTGACCTGCMTCCACATGAGTCAGAGCAACTCAGGCTTCAGACTTCAGGAGCTKAAAGTCTCATTCTGGGCTGACCTACAGTCAGAAAGACTTTATGACAGATACATCCCTGAAACACCATGACCTGAAACACCCTGACCAACAACTAGAATATGGAATATTCCATAGAATACGGAAATGTGTTCTGGCACACATTCAGGCCACTGCAACAAACAGGACAATGGCCACTGATGCAGGAAAAGGGCTGGGAAACAGCCTTAAAAATGATGTGTTGCTTTTAAATCATCCATTTGTACCACAAGTTTAAACATCTCAAGGAGCGTCACATGCTGCAGAAGGAATTAATGTCCTGGTAGGTATCAGGTTACCTAGCTATAAAAGGACCTGTGTTTTCTTTCCCCTCCTCAGCATGCAGCAAAGCAGAAAGAGGCCAGCTGTAATGGTGATGCTCTTAAGATGACCAGGGGATGTGGAAGAAAAGCAAGCATAAGCTAGGGCATCCAATGGAAGAGTGATCAAAGCTTTCCAGGCTTTGATTGCTTTCCTGCTGCTGACCGTCTGAATATCCGTATGAACCTTTCACACTTCCACCTTCCCAAAAGWTTCACAAAATACAATTTTACATAACTTGGAGAAGGATCATGAAATCTTTATAAGTGCATGAATTTTATGTACCCTGATAGCTCTGTAAATAACTTWCCATACACAGTGGAGAACTGTGGCACCTGGTAACATTTAAGTAAAAMCATAAAACATTTGTTGAAAAGTACTAACAAACATAATGCAGTGTTTCACATTCTTAAGGGAATTCAGACTTCAGGTGAAAAATCACTGATGTCTTTTAAAGATGGGAATGACATGGCTGTGCTCTTGTTTCTTTAAACATAAAGCAGGTGTAATACTGTATTCATAATTCACACTCCCACTGCAACAACCCCACAAAAACAACACTATCTTTCTTGCACCATCACCACAAGAGAAGGAAGACATTTGAAAGGGTTTTGGTAGTTGTGTGGACGGTAGTGATGGTCAAAACTAGTGAGAGCTGAGTCATTTATTTCTGTTTTTTGCAATTTGATTTTTTTTAAAAAAGACAATAAAAGCAATAAACCAGAAACTACTTTACTGTAAATAAATGGTTTCTTGCAGTACTTCACTGAAATACTATTTTTGAAAAGTCTTTGCCATGCCCAGGAAATATTGCTCTTGTTCTCTTTTACCAGTGGGGCAGATGCCTTATGAAGGACATCAGTACTTTTAAGTGCAGCAGCTCATTTACATATCAGTCCCTGAAATATTAATATGAGAGCTTTTCTGCTGAATTGCTCCCCAGTGGCACTATTATAACATGTTCATTAACACCACCTTCTCTGTCACAGTGAGGTGTTATAGTCACAATGGTTTTTCTTAATGTAGTCATCTGTTTCCTCTTAAAGAGAGGTATCAACTGAAAGCATTGATCAATAAAGTGATATAAGATGATGCATGAGGACAGAAATACTTCTGATTGCCCTGTAAAAATGTTATTTCTTATATATAACCTGTGRATATTGTCTCACACACTGGAATACATTCACATCTTACCAACATAAGGGAACACTAAAAGCAAAAGCTCAACCTTGAGAAGCATTCTAAGAGCAGAAAGGAATAATGACTTGATGAGGGCTTCCCATCAGATGATTTAGACATCTAGTTTTTCTGCAAGTCATCCGTGTTTTTTTCTTGGGAATTCAGTTTTGAAAGCCATCACCAACTACATTTTTAGAGTTTGATTCATTACCTAAACTAAAGTCTTGTTGTCAGGGTATTGTTTTAGGGTTCATTAAATATTGAAGYTGGAATACATGACCTTCCTTTTACAGGCAGTACCCATTTGTTAAAAATAGGTCCTTGAGGGGTTTTTWAAAACATTTAAAATTGCTGTGAGACATCAAAAAATGGCACCTAATGAACTACTGGTTTTCATACATGCCATTCTAAATGATTAAAACTGTGAAATGTTTTGTTTATAATGATACAGATATCTCTTGTTGCAATTTGAGTTAAGACCATTTCATCATATAACATGCAAATCACATGTTTAACTCATGTGACTCTAATAATAATATGAAACAGAGTAAAGCAACACACACTGGAAGACAGAGAAGTATTACTCTGTGTTTGGTTATAAATGCATTTGAAAGAAGAAATTARAAGTTGAATGTTGAAATCAATAGAATACTAGTCAGTATATAAAATGCTGCCTACTCATTTGATGTAACCTGGACTCTACACAGCCAATTCATACTCCTTYGGAGTAGTTTTGGCAACCTAAGTAATAATGCTCCAGATGTTTGCAGGAATCTACTCATGGACTAGAGCTTAAAGGAGYTCTCTTTCCATGTAGATTGCTTCCGTGATCCTAATTGGCATTACTTCAGTTAGCAGATTAAATTTGCTTCCCATGACAAGTACAAATGAAGAATTTCTCATTTCTTCCGTATTTTTCCCCACTTGTTGATTCCTCTAAATATACCAGGGCACATTTGGTGTTCTTGGAGCTTCTTTGCAGAAACAGCCACACAACACTAGCAAAATGATAGCAAAGAATTGCATTAACTGTCAGGAACAGAATCACAGAAAAAAAGAGGGAGGGCAAGACTTTTCCTCATCTTTGCCCAGATATAGGTTTTTGCCCAGAGAATATAATAGTTTCCATGACAGTCAACTTTCCATGACCTAGTAACAGGAAGATTTTCCAAATGTGTGTCTGTTGTGATTATTTAATTAGATCAATCTGTCAGAGAGAGATGATGTCACTGACATCATTTTATGAAACTAAAAGAAATATAGAACTGCTCTGTTTAAAAGTGACGGACAGTGCACAACCTTGCTCATGGAGATAGGTTTATGGTGTTGATTTACTGGAATGAGTTCCTCCTGGGTTTGGTAATTAATATCTCCTGAGTTAAGTGCCCYGTGTCATCGCACTAATAAATCTCATCCTGTGCTGAAAAAAGCTGAATTTCCTGAGGCGAGCGTGCCACTGAATTTATATGTACAAGAAGCARCATCTCTCTATTCCCTTTCAGGGAAGTAAATAATTCAGTATTCTGTCTTTACTATGGTTTATGTGACAGCTCTCTTTAGATTGCTGGAATGTTAAACTCCATGGGATCAAAACCTSTATGTTATCATGGAACTGCATTTTTTCTCTGTCACTTAAATCCAAATGTAAAATGGTTTCCAGAAATTACAAACATTTGGATTCATAATACCATTCTTGTCTTAATCCAGTCTGTTTTCAAGCAGCACTTGAAAATAAATTACCAGAAAACACAGACCATGGCTGTGTATACACAACCACTAAAAATTACCAAGCAGTTTCTAAAGGGAAGCTGCTAATTCTGCCCTCTCACTCCAGGTAACTTCATGGCTGTACCATAATTATGGTAACAATTATATTGTTACCATTGTTTACCACATCAACAACATGGAAGTTTGCAGTAGACCAAAGGGCTACTRAAAATAGATTCCTGCTGCTCTCTGTGAGAAGGAGCTGCAGTAGTGTTGCTCTTGCTCCTGCTCCAGCAGGATGGGATGAGACAATTGTACTCTCTGCTCTTTCCAGAGTGGGTTCCTGCCCCACCCTTTCAGTGCATTTTTCAGTGAACAGAAGAAGCAATGCTGCATGCCATTGGTTTGGACTGCTCTGGAAAAGTATACTTGGCTGGAAGAGAAAGTAAATCCTTCCAAGACCTTTTCATTCCTTCCTTCTTTTCCTTCATATGCAGTAGGGTATGTGTGCCTCCATATGTGAAGCAGTGCTTATATGACAACAGAAGCTGCTAATGGGAGGGAGGAGCCAGGGAGTTTTGCTTAGTTCCTTTAACCAAGGGAGCCATTACCCCAACCACAGCCCCATTTCAACAAAGCTGCCCCACATGAAGATACAAACACTTGGATGAGGCCCCTTGCCGCTTCATTTTGTGTACACCGGACTTTTCCACCTACCACAATATGGTGCACCAGAGAAGAAAAATTCATGTGTGGGAGCATCAGAAGGATTTCAAAGGTGTGTTTGTAGTATTTCTATTAAATGTTATTATTTAATACCCTCGCTTTAAGACAACCCATTTTCCTTTCATATGTGTGTCTAAAAGCAAGAACCCAAACAGAACAAAAGGAGCTTTTTTAATCTTAAGAAAACATTCAAGCCCTTTTCATTATTCAGCTTAAAAAACTGATTTATTTAATAAAAATTTTCCAACCAAGCTTTGTCATTCAAAAACATTTGACCAGTTCTACTTGCCATAAAATATTGAAAAGCAACAAGATTACTTTGTGTGTGTTCAACTAAAATCAGGGAAAGCTGAAAGTCTTTTTCTGACAGTGCTGAAATGCCCTTGATAATTCAGACATTTTTCTGATCTAACTTGAAGGAGTCCTATGTTACATCTCATCTCACTAGCTAAAGAGGACTAACCTTTCTGAGCTAAGTGACTCTAACTTTATTATACTTGTCATCTGCAAGAAGAACGAACCCTCAGCAGGAAGTTTTTGTGCTTCAGAGGATTCAGTTTCAGTGATCTGAAACTAATCATAAGTTAAGCCAGCTGGAAAAGATAATTATAATAAGGAAACAAAAAGAGGCATAATTGAAATGAGGTTAAAAATGCTTAATAAGTTTATAAGATCTCACATGGAGAGAACACTACATTCAGCATATAACAATTCAGCCTCACCTAGAGGAGAGTAAAAATGGTAAAGGATAAAATGAGCTTTAGATGGTGAGAATAATTCATAGAAGCTGTGTGGAATCACGAAAAAACAGGTAGAAGAAGGAAAGAGCAAGTYAAAGCCTACAGAATATGCAAAACCAAGAGATTTCTAGGCGACAGGAGCGGGAGCCCTAACACCAGCTGTGAGCAGCAGTTGGGCAGAAATGATAGGTCAGTAATGTGGAAAGACTATATCCAGCAAATATTCCTGATCTGCAGCTGAAGGAAGTCATTGCGTATTAGAGYTCCCAACAACACCAAGGACACAAAAGAGAAGACAATCATTTTAAACATTTTAAAATTAAGCATGCCTGAATAACTTGTATTGTAAGTTCTAAAAGACTTAGCCAAGAAGACGTATCAACACCAATTATGAGGTTTAATACCTTTGAATAGCAGAAAATTTCTCACTAAAATGAAAAAGCCCCTGTTGGCATTTCTTAAGTATTTATACTTTAATCATGCTGGTATAAACCCAGACAAATAGAGAAGAGATGACATAGCAATGGGTTAATACAGAACTATGGAAAGGAAAAAATCAAATTAGCTTTGATTTAAGGAAAAAATTCCCTAAAAATATCAAAATTTTTTGGTTGGATTTTTTTTTTGCTGGGACTTTAAGGCTTAGCTGAGGGTGTTGTTGTTAATTTAATACAGTTAATGTCTTCTTAATGTGGTTTAGAAAAGTTTAGACTTTGTTCTACGTGATGTTTTCACTAAAATGAAAAGATGACAAAAGTTAACACTGCATACTTTTGAAGGATTCCAAAGTAGTTAACTGAATTGGTGTTAGAGTAATTCTAAACAGCTTTTGCCATCATTGAACAGCTGCGTTTCTAATAAGGACCCTTGGGGATCATTTATATTGAACATTTTTTCCCATCGACCTTGCAGCCAATGCAAAATTTAAAAAGGAAAAACCTAGGAGCTGAATCCAGCTGAATCCATACTAATTCCCCTGACCTAAAGAYTGAACCCACAGTCAAACTTTAATGAGCCAAATGGGAATCATAACTATTAGGACTATAAGTACAGAGGTCAAATTTTAATCAGTTTATCATGGCTTAAATCAGATGACGAAACAAGATTAGATTTCACTGTTACTCTGATCAATATTATTAGCTCTACTTTAGTTCATCCAGTGCAAGTTCCGTGTCAGAMCAGCTTCTGCTTACCTCTGCCCTTGGTGTGTTCTGGTCACAGTGTGTAAACAAGAGGAGCTTCTACAAMGAACTAAACCTTTATACATTTCAGGAATGGGCATGATTTTCAATGTCTRCACTTTATATGGATGGTTCTGCTTTCTGAGCAAGATTTAATGCTGGCCACAGCTTAGAGAACACTCCTCCAGTCCAACAGTTGTTCCTGCTGATCAAAAGCTGTAGAAGAGAGACTTCAAATTCTCTCCTGAATCTGATCTAATGCCTATAGAAAAAAAAAAAAAAAAAAAAAAAAAAAAAAAAAAAAAAAAAAAAAAAAAAAAAAAAAAACAAACAAAAACCAACGAAAAACCCAAACAAAAAAAATTCAAGCCTGCTTTGTGAGATTTCTGGTAGTCACTGAAAAAAAGCTAACAACATGGGTGTCACACTGAATAGGCAGCATACTTCCTTTAAAYTGAGAGTCCTCAAAATGTCATTATGGCCCATGGATGCTAACAAAAGCAAAAGAATTATTCAAAATAGCATAAAGGTGTTAATAATTTTTGTCTCAAAAAGCAAACAGTGGGCTGAGAATTTACCAGAAAAATCTAGATTGCTTTAATCTGTCTCTTAAATGTCTGCTTCCTTTGTGAATGTCATTTCTTTTTCTGTTTTAGCCTTTGGCCTACAACCATCTGCAGGGTATACACTGATGCTATTAGACAGCTCAGCAGGAATTGGTCACACCTTCTCTGGGGGCATTTCCTGCAAAGTATCAATTTGTTCCACCAACAAAATGGTTCATTTCTCACAGTGTCCTATTTTACCTTGTTTTGTCTTTCTCCATTGTCATTTATTTCCTGATGGATTTAGAGGTTTCAGAAATTCACTGACACTCAGTAAAGTGTGATATATCACATATGTATGCCAGCAGTATTTGCATCAACACAGGATATCTCCAGGTGTATTTCATATATTTTCTCCTTCCATCTGAAAATGGAAGATTGAAGAGTGGTTGTTATGCTTCTGGGAAGTTGAGTATGTGTTCTTTCTCAAGCAATATTTTATTCAGGTGCAATGCATACATATTACTTATTTAGCAGTCATCTATAATTCCATGTGAGACAGGTAAGGTTTTAGAAAAATAGGCCAGTCATAAAAGTAAACAGCTGAGATTTTCTTTTCTCCCATTTGTTGTCAGTAATAACAAATTTACAACAACATTCATGCTGTGCTGTGCAACATATTAATTTGGAACATTTTAACACTGAATACTGTCATATTCTCCTCCCTTCCTATTCCTCAATAAAAACAAGTACATAAAMGCCCTGGCCCAGATCCAGAGCACCTCTGATCCAGCTTTGAGGATGTTTCATTTTAAGCTGCCTGTGTTTGGGAAGAGGACTGAAGGAGTTTCTCTAAACTAAGTTTCCCATTGGCCTTTAAAGTGGAAAGAGATAAGTACTTGTAAAGGACTCTGGGAATTTCAATCTACTTGTGGAGCCTGCTGGTASTCTACTGCTTTGTAAAATATCCCATCAATACAGGGAAAACCCTGTGTTAGCAGCATCCCAGAACTTGGATGTTCTGAAGCTGTTTCTCCTTGTTTTCATAAAATGTTAAAAAACCAGAAAATACAGGGAATACAGTTTCATTGCCTAAACACTTCTGCTGAGATTGMAGAGGGCAGTGTGAAAGGTAGCTCCTGTCCAGGTAGGAGAACAGGGCTAACTGTTGCTTATTAATTTTAATTTAGCCTYTCCAGAAGTCATCCTTTCCAAGAAGTCTGGCACTAAACCAAAGCTCTAAAATGGGGCAAATAATAATTGCATTTCTTCTAATAAGCTGGAACAGAATTCTCTTTGAAATCAGAATTGGATGGTGCACTGTCTTTTGCATACTTCATATGAACAATTRCCACCATCTTCAAAATTATACAAATTTTGTATGAACCTCTGCTTTGTATATAGAAATCCTTAATGCACAAATCATAATTATCTGCCATTGACATAAATAAAGTTTTTAAATAATTTATCCAAAGTTGACGTTAAAACATGAAATATAAAATACAATAAAAATAACCTCAAGTAAACATGGGAAAAGATATAGATAATAAAGATTAAATATGTAATTTATTCTCATAGTGAACCATCCATTGCCCCTGAAAAATGCAAACATATCCTCAGGTTATTTATAAATCATACCATCCCAGAAGGCTCTGGAGATTTTCATGACTGTTAGGGATTAGTCAGTCTAATGAAAATTTTCAGCAGGGTCTGTGATTCTCACAGAAGACCAGCCATACCAACTCAATTGGTATTTAGTCRTTCTAACTGGATTTCTCTTCTAGGAATTTCTGCCTTTTCAAACTTGCATCTCCTTTAAGCAACCTCAGCATCCTTTGAGAGGGGTCCTTTAGCTTGCAAGGAACCTGCTCCTTCTTCTGAGGAATCTGTCACCAAAACTGTGCCCCTCCTTATCCATTTTCAAGCCAGCAACTATTTATTCAGAAGGCACACACTCATGTATGGCAATGCAAATTTAGCAACAATTCTGCACTTATTTATCACTTTAAYGTGTTTCTGTATTGTCTTCCTTACCTTTTTCTTAAGTCAAAGTATTTGTCTGTCATCAGTGTGACCTCAGTAAAGAGACTTTTAGCATCCAACTGTGCCTGACAGTAACTGCTGTTAGCTGGAGATACTCTGATGCAGTAAATGCACATTTTCTTCTAAGAAAGTTTTTAAAACTGCCTCCAATTTGTTAATACAAGAGAAGTGGTAACATCATTACCTATGAAACCAGGAAGGAATTTAACTAATAGACATCTATATGAAGAAGAAATTAAACACATGAAGGGTCCTGGAACCTTAACGGCTGGTCTATAATAAAGTCATATTGTCCAAATTGAGAAAGGCCAGTCCTGTGTATAACARTGAAAGGGGGGCCTCAGGAGAAAGCCAGTGTGATCCAAAAACTGTYCTCAATCCATCCTTGTATCTGTATTTTTCAATAAATCTTCCCATACATGCTGCTGGGTATTGAACTAAATGCAARTCGGGACACATTAGGACAAATTATTTAAGCATTAGAATGTGATAAAGAARAGTTTCCTAGTAGATTATGATATTTAAATTCAAATAATTATGCAGGAGCTACATCCAAACTAGACTCTCTGTTGGAGAAGTCTTTAATTGCTTTTGTCCAAAATTCTGCTCCTGAAAACTTCAGCTCATTCCTGAAGTTTTAATTCTTTAAGCATTCTCTGAGCAGGTTCAGGGCTGCCTGAGTGGACTATGCCTCTTGGCAAAGGTCACTGCCACACCTGCCGCTCATGTTCCATCCTGGTAACAGCCAGCTCAGTCACAGTTTGAGAAAACCGGGTTCATTGTCCTCCTTTGGCTGAGAATTATCAAACCTGCATCACAAGGAAGAACCCTGACCCTCTGCTCCATCTGAGACCTGGGAGTTGAGTAACATCTGTG
>CADDXX010000023.1:1651515-1714453 GCA_902810485.1 Alauda arvensis
TAAACAGACCGTGGGAGAGCGTCTCCAGCCCGTGTCTTTGCTTGTCCCCAAGGAGTGCTCTTACTGCATAACCATGCAAACGGGTAAACTCTTTCCAGGATTTTCATGCTTTCATGCACATCACAGCAGGTACCATGGGTAGTGTCCACAAGGACCAGGTGGGCTAGCAAAGCAGAGTTAACAAACCTCTGACAGATACGCCTGACACCTATTTTCCTAATCCACCAATAAACATGGATTAATTATTAATTAATAAAATTAATTATTTTATTATGGAAAGAAATAGTACTAACRTTACTGTAGCAATGTTAATTTAAAATAAATATTAAAAAAAATATGACCCATACT
Source organism: Alauda arvensis (assembly GCA_902810485.1). Classification (NCBI taxonomy): domain Eukaryota; kingdom Metazoa; phylum Chordata; class Aves; order Passeriformes; family Alaudidae; genus Alauda; species Alauda arvensis. Next base: position 1,651,864 of record CADDXX010000023.1, read on the forward strand.
CACCTTTAAAGGAATGCAGTGTGAATCTGTGGAAGGGAGTGATAGAAAGGGTTGGGCTGATGCAGAGCTGCCCATGTGCCACAGCAGTCCTGAGGATTGGGTCAAGCTTCAAGCTGGAGACAAGCTGAACTCCCTCTTTTTCACTAGCTCCCAAGGTCAGCTTTAAGGCCCACTAACCTCACAGAGAATCCTGCTTTTCAGGGAAGGGTCCTGGGGGAATCAAACTGCATGGGACTCAGAAGTCATCCTCCTACAAAGCCAATGTCACATGCAGCTGAACTGTCACTCATGGCTGCAACATCACTGACACAGGATCCATGTAGCAGCCTGGTTTACATCTCTGCTCTGAAGATTACTTCTAAGTGGTTTAGACATGGAATTTGACCTTTTTTTTTTTTTTTCCTGCAGAGATCGGTGCTTTTAATGCAGATAATTTCTGATCCTATGGTTGGATGTCTCATAAGAATCTGGCATTGTTTATTACTGAATGTAATGTTATTTGTTCTTTGTGTCTCTCTARGAAATAAAAGTTATTCTAACTGGAAARGAATGGTATATAGGTGGTCTCAAAAAATACTGTAAAAGTGTATACAAAGATAGTGTAAAAATACTAGTCTTTGAGACATGGTGGTAGAATCTGTAATTTATAATAGCATGAGTGAAATGAATGGATCCCTATATAAAAATAGTATACTGTCATTGTTTTTAAAACTGATCAAGGTGAAAGAAGTATTAAAGAGTATATCATGTACATGTRTCACTGACAAAAGTGTTGCACAATGCAAATCAGCTATGTTTGCATTATGTMAGCTCATAATTTTTTAATTTATTTCAGTAACTTCAATTATGGAGTACTTGATGAATGCCTGTAAGCAGAAGTTACTCCTAACCGGAACAGAAACAAAAACTTATAAAAAATCATAATTCTTTGCTTCCCAGTGGAGTTCAAAAGAACAGAATTTGTACAACAGACAAGGATAAAAGTACAGGTCTTTCCCATAGTTTTATTAAGCTGATATCTGAAATAACATTCAGATTTTAGGAAGTGGCAGCTGYGGAGTTTGTGCATGTGTGAGAGACAGATGGAGATTATCAGCTGTAATGTCTCCAAAGGGGCTTTTGTGGTGCCTTAGACCAGTGAATCATGAAATGAGAAATATTTGTGTGACAGAGCCCAGGAGCTCTGTATGAGATGAAAGCAAGTACCACCAGGTTTCACATTTCACAATTTTCTGTGCAAATCTGTGTCCAGTTTCAGTTACTGCAGGGGTAATATTAAATGTAAGTCAAAAGACTGAAGTGCTACAGCTGTTAAGACATATAAACATTTTTACATTTGACTTTGAGCTGCAAAAGGATGCTATATAATGTGCTCAAAGTGAGTTATAGGCTGAAAACCACCRTCATTATACATGGTATTTTATAACCAAACTGGGCCTGAAAGTTGCATCTTGCTTTGGCCTTAAAAGTCTTTTCTGTGAGTTTATTTTACATCTACAGTGTGACTGAAGCATTTAATACCTCTCAAGGTCTTCAGCTTCCTCCTCTACCTAGCAAGCACCTTCCTGATCTGGTCCTGGTAGTGCCCACAAACATTTCTGTTTCAGTACAACTCTTCTATCTGTTACAATATTATTTTTGCCCTCCAAGCAGGGCAGACCAATTTATGGTGGCCAAAACCAATTTTTAAATTTCAGGTTAAGCACTATCCKCAACTGAGATGAGCTGTGCATGCTTGCTTGATCATGCTAGGCTGGTTATGGGGTCAGGCCACTTTTTGACTGTCAGGAGGAAGTTCTCATGAACCACACTGAGCTGATTTGGCTTATCCATTGCAAAGCATTCCTGATACATTGGGTTGAAAYAGGAACAAACTAACACAGGGATGCACACAGGTGGGATGCACACACTCAGTGCATGGATAGCTTTGATATCTGTTGACTCTTGAAGTCATGCATTATGTCAGTGATGTAGAGCAACTTTATTTGTTAGASCTTGTGCTTGACTGAGATATATCCTACACTATTGGTAGGATGACTTGAAGTAAATATGTAGAACAGCTGGGTTTTTTACTGAAGGAAACTTTCAGCTCAGTGCTCATGAATGCATCCTCTCAACTAAACATTTCTAAGATCTGAAAGGTAAGGGATAAATTGTGGTTCATTCTACATCTTTAATGATGGTCATTTAGCAACAGAAATACATGAAACAGTCACCTGGGTGTCACTCTTTAAGCTTATAGATTAGGGCAGTTTTCCATCATGAAGAGTTACTATTTTAATGATCTTCCTATACAGACACAGTGTTYCTACTGGAAACCACAACTGCTGTGAATGCTGAAATCATAAAGACTACAGGTTAATGCTTGTTTTCATGTAATCCGTGGAAGCCAGGAAGTTATTAATATGTTTTACATCTGCTGCCTTGGTAATTTTAAATATGTTGTACTTACTCTAAAGTAAACACCAAAGATGGTATTTTGCTTTTGGGACATGATCTAGAAATCATGTGTAAGGCAAAAGAAACATTTCTTATATGTATAGTAAGGAATTCCTTGTTTGTGGCATTCAAATTTTTTATGTCAACAATTAATATAATTTATATAATTACCACCAAAAGAGGGGAAGAATACTGCTATTGTAAAAGTCTTTACAATGGTAAAATGGCAATGGCTACACATACATCCTAAAACTAAGACTTTTGTCTATTCACCCTCCACTGTACTCCAGGCTCCTTAATTGTTGACTTGGGGCAGAGAGGCTGAGGTGAGTCATCAGTGGCCCCAGTCTTTTGCCATGAGTATGATAATGATAATAATTTCCTGTTCATTTCCTAGGGCCACTTGGCACTTCTTTTATCTGCTTGCTGACACAATATGCACCTTGCTTTTTCTTCGTTGGCTTGTAATTAATTCCACGTTATGTCTGCATTAACTGTATATGTTTCATTTTACATGTGTTAACTGCCTGGTTCTGGTGGTCAGCTTTGAAAATGCTTTTGCCAGTGTCCTCCAACACCCCTTCACCTACAATCCCACACTTCTTTGCTCTTCTTCACAGCATCTTGTGTATCCAGTTTCAATCCTCCCATTTGCATCAACGCACATGGGAGAGGCTCTGCTGAAGTAACTGTTTTCTGTCTGAGAAGTTTCAGCCTTTAAGTTACCCGGAGTTTCCTTTATTTCAAGAAGTTACAGCAAAGCTCGATGTAAGTTTAATTATGTGTTTAAGTTACATGTTGACAGGGGAGCTGACTGCTTATTTTACAGAACTGATGTTTTGTAGATGCTGGGAATATTTCCTAACTTCTCATTTCTAACCTTGATATTTCAGAAGCATAATTGGGGGATTCACTGTATGAGTGAAAAAAGATGCAAATTAACCTGTGCAAAAAGCCCATTAGCACCATCTGCAGTTGATTCCTGCCTGGCCATTCAGTACCACTTATGCACTACAGCTGGATGCCCTTACTTGAACCCTCAGAAGGTGTAAGTCACCGTCTTGCCTATTTGAAACCTAATTAATCATAATAGTTTTGGGGAAGTTGTCAGTCAGTTGATTTTGTGAGTTTGGTTTAGATATTTTTTCTGTGAATTTACAAAACAATTCAACTCTTTCAGAACTCTGATTCCTCAGTGCCTCAAGGRCAAATAACAGGCACAGGTAAAATTCCTCTCCACTCACTTACTTAGCAGTTTTGCATAGAGAAAGCATTCTGTGAGCATYCATCATTTTATTTCAGTGTAATACCAATTTTTTCCATTTCACTTTCATTGGAAGCAAGATGTCACCAGCTGTTTGATGATGGGTGTTCAAGGCTGGCCTTTTTTTCTGCAGAGAAAYGTATTGTCATTTCTTCATTTGATATAAACACATCAGTCTTATTATGCTAATGGATGTTTCAAAGTATATATATTACTAACCCCTTCATTTTCTGCATCAGATAACATTTGCTAAGTTCCATTTCTTAAATTCTCAAAACTATTTTTCTTCCATTGCCACATTTGCAAACTCCATTTGCCTGCTCATAACTCTTCATGCAGTGTCATGGTTAATTTTTTCCAAAACTACCCTTAACAAGAAAGGTGAAGACAAAGTTACTAAACACCAACTGCTTCATGAGCAAATCCTTTTGAGGTAAATTTAAAAAGTCAGCTGCTTACATCAAGCTTCCTATATTATCATATTTGGAACCCATCAGCCTACATTTTTGTACAAACAYCTTAGAAAATCTTGTGCTTCTGTCATGGTGTTCTAAAGATAGATGCATTAGTAATAAAACCTTATTTGATTAAATAATTAAATTCTTGTCAGCCATAATTAAACACTAGCTCTTAACAGAACTCTCATTATTTCTGCTTAGATTTCTCAGGTCACGTAAACTACTCTTGCTTCTAAAACATGCAGCAATTCTTAATCTAATTTAGTCTTGTATTTTTTTCACCCTATTGTTCTAAACCAATTAATCATAGTCAATGAGGACCACAAATGCCAAGCATCCTATTCCTGCATTTTGGGATCCTTTCCCTACTGCCACAGGAATCTCACAGAGCAAAAGAGCCATTTCAACAGATATCTCCCTGCAGCATTGTCCAAGACAGAAGGTGAGTTTCACCTCYCGATATCTTCCCAACACTATGCCCCATTTGGTTCCTTACTTYGTAGTATTTCTCATACAGATCTTGTCCAGTGAACTCTCATCAGATTCTGAGCTCAACAAAAGATGAAAACTTTGAAAAATGTTTTGTTTATGCTAATGCAGAACACCAGTTCAATTCACAGACCTTGTATAAAAGAATGGAAAACYAGTGTGACCTATATTTCAGTTCAGTTCAGCCCAGAGAAGTTGTGGTTCTAGTGTTTTTCTGCTATGAGATAGGCTTAGGAGAAGCAAAGCAGAYTCAAAAGATATAAAGACAGTTTTATTCACACACACTARAAGAGAAAAAAAAGAATCAAAATGAAACTTTCAAAACATTTCCCCTCTCCCACCAGCTTCTTTTCTTTCTCACAGACATTAGATGAAGGCAAAAACTCAGAACTCAAGGTCTGTACTTCTTATAAAATAATCTCTCTTTAAAGAGAGAAGTCTCTTCTGGTTATGGTAACTCTTCACAAGAAAGAAACAGTCTACATGTGGCTCTTAGCTTTCACAAAAACAGCTGCCCATGAACTTGTCTCTGTGGTTCTCCCATATCACGCAGCTTTTCCCATCAGCTGCACTTGGGTCATGGACTCTGCATCCTGGGGTGTCACTTTTAAATGAACAGTTCAGGTGCAAAGGATGTGCTTCATCGCATTCAAGGGCAGAAATATCTCACACTTCTCCACTAGCACAGAGGCTTTTTTCAGCACATTTCAACCTCTGCTCAAAGCACTGGTGCAGAGGACTTTATCACATCAAGCATCCTGCTCAAATACCTCAAGGGACCACAGGATCACTGCTACATCAATATTCACTCAGTTGATTACAAATACGTTTGCTCAAAACCACCAATCTGAACAATCATTTCCCCAGTTCATATTTTCCATGGTTTAAAGATATATTCTAGCATATCATAGTCTGTTACCACAATTCAGAAAAGATTTTCGACCTAAGGCATCTTCTCATCTCCTCATTCTTTAAGGTACAATGTCTCTTTCACAGACTTCAGTATCTTCATKTGACCTAAATAAAAACGTCCTCACTATGACCTTCTTTTCACTCCAGAGAGAATCAMTGTTCTGCAAGCTTCACCTTGCCAAAAGAAAGGGTTAAATCCAGCTGGGGTTTGCAGATGGTCATGTGATCTTGGCCAGGTGGTGGCAGCAGCTCCAAGATTTCAAGGCTGTTTGTGGGGGAGGATTGGTGGCCAAGATCCTGGTAGCTGAGATGGTGGATGCCTCTCCCCACTGAGCTTGGCAGTCATCTCAAGAAAAGAATGGTCCAGGCGGGGTGCAGCAGGCCCCAGCTCCCCGCGAGAGGAGGGAGCCAGGCTGCCTTCTTACCTCTTCGGAGGCAGGGAGGGAAAAGAGGCAGTTCCCAGAATACTCAGCTTGAAATCTAGAAAAAAAAAAGTGTAAAGAATTAAGAAGAAGAAGAAGAAGAAGGAAATAGTAACTTTTCATCTACCATTTGAAAAAGACCAATTTTTTTTCTCACAGAAGCTAACAGTTCGGAGTCTAATTTCTGMAAAAACAGATGTCCAAAATGAAAACATGGTCCAGTTTCCAGTTTGGAAATTACTCAGCTCCAAAATGATGTCAAAAGCAGTCATTGGTCACCAAAAAAAAATTGTATATGAGTAAAATCTCTCTCTTAATAAATTAAGATTTTACAACCTGTACAAATCTAATATATTTATTCTGCTTGTGTCTTACTCAAAAAAAAAWTCACAAAATAGAAAGTGGGTTTATTTTATTTATTTGGACTGACTTCAGGTCTCAAAGGATGACTTTGGAGACTTTTAAGACTGYACAACATCAAAACAAAGTAATATTRGCTACAATTGCATGGCCTTTTATTTAAAAAAAAATAGCACACCATTGTCTTATTTCATCAGATTTCTTCTGTTCATCCTTCTATATATAAAAAGAAATTAACTTAAGAAAGTTGAAAGGATCAGCTTTTATAAAAGCTACACTACTTATTTCTGCCCATTGGCCTGATAAGCTATTTCAAGTTCTTTCAATCCATTTTAGAAGAAGTCAAATGGGATGAAGTGCAGTTTCACGGATCATATCCAGATAAAAATAAATACACAGAGGCTAGCATCCCTATCTGACCGCATTTTATCAGCTTGAACAGCAAAGAGATTTTGGATGTAAAGGCACCTTGATAAAGGTGACTGATCAATTGAGACTTTATAAAACAGGACTCTTTTCAAAACATTACTCTTTCAGTACAACCACCAAAACCAGTGCTCCAACAAAACAGTTCCTATACTACATCTTCTCTGGGGAAAAAAAGAGATTGCTTGAGATTTTCAACATCACAAGAAATATTGGCTCATCCTTCAGTGGATAGATGAGATGTAATATAATACAGATGGAATATAAAATTGGAAAGCCAAAGCCAAAAGAATCCTRTAGTTAAAGCACAGATGGGTAGAGATAACAAAATGCTGTTCTCTAGACTATGAAACCTCTCTTTTGTTGATTGGAAATGTTACAGTTATGATGAATCATGACTCAATCCCAAGAAGCAAGTTGAGCAGGCATGAGTTTAAAGTTGGATTTCAAACTCTCATGWAGCTAAAAAAGCACATATTGCAAAGCTTCATACCTCTCCTACTGCATATTATTATGACTGGGTTGTGAACCTGTAGGCCAGGAGCACCTGTCTCTTTTAGATGTCTGTTTGTCTACAAGAACAACTGGCAGTTTTCTTTACAGGGTGCTGTCCCGAGCTAATCAGCAAATACAACAAATGACCATGATAACATGACCAGATTAATTACTTGTACTATTTCTTCTTCTTCTCTCAGAAACTTAATAAACCATTGTGCTTATTATTTATGARTGTTGCATGAATATTATACTAGAAATACTGTTCAGACTGCTRAATATCCATCTTCAGTATGCAACAAAAAACTTAAAGGCCCACTATGCTTAGACTTTCRGTCCAGGTGGCACAGATTAAATCACATGCTCTTTTACGACACATTAGTCACAAGGCAGTGAACATGCACAGTATGCAGTGAAAGCCTAATCTCTAGGAGTAAGAAACGGCCATCAAAAAGACAACTAAAAATGAGGGCAAATTTCCATAAGCTGAAGTGATGGGCATTTCTTAAAGTTTGACTTCCAATAAAAGAATTCATTTTTGTTCAGTATACTTTTCCAGTTGTCATTTCTCTAATCTGAGCATGAATGCTGATCCATTCATTTAGAAGAAAGAGTAGAAATTATTGCTGAATTCTATAAGTAGTTATTTCCCATCTTGTACAGGTAGCTAAGATTGGAGCTTTGGTGAGCTCCTCTTTCAGGCCCTAATCTCACTGCTGTGACTCCAAGAGCTCCAAAAGGCARGTCAGTGACTGAGGCAAGATCCTACCCACCATGGGCTAGACCTAGGATGGAAAATCCTGACACTGGAACAATGAGCAGCTGATGTGTTTCAAGAGTTTCAGAAGAATTTGATTAGCTGGACTGAAGCCCTTACCTTTAGGAAGGAAAACTGGCACTTTGATTCATGTGTGCGGGCTTGGGAAGATTTTGATTATGTTGAATTAGATCAATAAARCAAGATTTAGTCATGAACCACTGCAGAACTTATATTTTTGGTATTTTTGATAACTTTGGTTTCACTACCCTTTGTTCCCTCTTCTCTCTTCCACTCCTTATAAATGTTGAATGAACTTCCATTCATTTTGCTAAAATGAAGCTGTTCTGCTTGTTGTTCTCTGTCTTTTCTGAATATATTGAAACAACACCTGCAGGAAGAAACGTCATTTGGGAAGAGAAAATTCTTACAGCGGATGGAAGAAAGAAACATTCTCTTCCCTTTTATTTTGTTATTCCCCTTCATTTTTTATCTTCAGTTGCTCTTCCTTTCTTTTGGAGATACACACAGAACTTTTGTAAATAGCTTCAGGAATGCATCCATCCCTGGGCTAGATCAGCACCAGAGGAGAATCAGGAGATAGAGAAAATTGTGAAGAATGTCAGAGGGCAGAACCGAAACAGGAACCAGTTGGAATGAGAAAGATTAAAGTTTCTTTCTGAAACATAGCCTGGATCATGCTGAAGAAGGACCTGGTAGATATGGATATTTTTAATGGAAAAGCATCCTTTTGTCAGAAATTAATATTATGATGAGGCACTGGAAAATGTTTTCAAGAGAAAAAATGGATGCCCCGTCCCTGGAGTGTTTGAAGCCACGTCAGATGAAGCTCTGAGCAACCTGGCCTCRTGGAGGGTGCCCTTGTCCTTGACAGGGAGTTTGGAACTATGTGATCTTTAAGGTCTCTTCCAATCCAGGCTGTTCTATGGCATAATTCTATGATATATTTTAGCACTGATGCATGAGTCCAGTCTCATGGGATGGTTTGTCCCATAGTGCCCTGGGAGTGTTTGTAGAAGGTTGTAAAGAGTTCAAATGCACTTCCTCAGTGCCACATAATTTTTCTGTTCCTTAGGAAAAACTGTGTTCTAGAAGTAAAATTGCCAGACAAGRTGCCTAAATTTACAGAAGAGAAAAATGGTGCATAAAGGTGCTTTTGAACAGCAGGGTGTGACTCTACTGCAGGACTACAAGGATATGATACTGTAGGACTTCTATTAGAGCATTAAAAGGATGGGCTGCACCCAGACCTGTGTGAGATGAATGCTGGGATCATAGGCTACTCACTGCTCAAACAACAGAGATCCATCAGACAGACACCTGTCCCTCTGTCTGGGAATGGCACTGAACAACTCACTCCAATAGTGCCAAARCTGTTTGGAAATCATCTCCCCAAGCAAAGTTTAGCGATAGCTGCACATATCACCACGTTGGTGGTTATCACTGGTAGTTATAAAAGCTGAGAAACCCTCCTGCCATTCTTCTTCCACAGACYGTTGGGTCAGATGTAAAAGCAGAGGAGAYGCCTTGTAAATCCAGAGTGGGTATRAATTTTGTTTTCTGACCAAGTGAGCCACCCTGTGGTATAAAGCTTTTGTAGTGTCATCGAAATTATTATTTTTGCATTGAAATGAAATTATTTTATGAACAGTTTCTGGGACAAGAGTAGCTTAGAATGAAATAAATGTATTTGCCAGCAGGTTTTATGCAGCAGGAAAAGGCACTTGCAATTCATAAAATATACATACATATTTCCCAGACAGCACAGCTCTCCAGCTATTCCCCAGACATCAACTTGGTGCAACTTTAAGTGTTGTATCACCAAAATATGAGAAAGAAAAGACATAAGTCTCATGTACATAGAGGCTAAATTCTATTTTTAGTGTTACATAGAGGTAAATCAGAAGTCAGTCCAGTGAGGAAAATTGCTCTCAGATACACTGGTATTAACCTGAAAGCAGAGCACAGTCCTTGAAATGCAGTTATATAATGCCTGGAGAAGAGATTCTGGTGGAATAAATGATCTCTGAAATGGTACCAGATAATTAAGATGAAGTCAAAGCCCAAACCTAGGCATCATTGCTGCATATTAATTTGGTTAAACAGATTATTCATGCTTTGGATGTTACCTTTACATTTGGGRAAAGCAGGTATGTCCTTAAGGAAGTTTTGACTGGATTTCTCTTGCTTATTTTAAATTCAAAATCCTCAAGAGGAGCCAAGAGAACTTGATAGCTGATAAACATCTGAGACCAAGGGGGAAACATCACAACATATCATCAATATTTTTAGTTCCCCATGAATGATTTACATTCCCCTGCACTAGCAGATATCTTCAAAAGAACATATCAAAACTGGAGAGCAGTACACTTGGTTCATGTAAAGTTAAATTTGCTGCAAAAAGCCCTATTAATTCAAAGCTCTGAGATCAAGTTCTCATTTCCAGTGTTGGGCACACACTTGCAGTCTGGCTTTGAAAAGTTTCAGTGGGTCTGGGGAATTTTCAGGCTCTGTGATGGCATGCCTACAGCMAAGTCCCCACTGAGATCTGTTGCAGAGCATTAACACAGAGCACAGGTCTTTGGGAGTGACTGGCAYCAATATCTGTTGTTTTCTGTGCCCYAAGCACAGGGGAGCTCAGCCTCTGCCATCAGGGGGCTGGCAMACCACCCCATCCCAAGAGATGGTTAGCACTTAACTCTCCCAAAGAAAATTTGCACCATTGGTTTCCATGTCAGTCTGGACAATCCCCCTTAGTGTATGTTTTAAGAAATAGCAATAAGTTTTTTCCCCCTACTTTTTTTTTCTTTTTTTTTCTTTTTTTTTCTTTTTTTTTGTAACTTTCCATATCAGTGCAAGCTAAGAATACTGAATGGCAAAATCCTATCTTTTTATAGCAAAAGCTATTCTTAGCTGTTTGGTGAGAGGACAACTGAGATTCAATAAAATGCCCAAAATCACTGAGTACATTGCAGAAATTGACTCCAAAGATCTTRGTAAACAGCATACTGATGCCTTGCCCTTGACATGTTCTTACCTATTGCARTGCAGACTGAATCAAGGCTATTTTCACCAGTGGATCATCACTCCTCATTATAGTTACTGCAAAGTGGTGGGTTTGGAATCTATCTGAGAATATATAAATAGACCAGAATGCATAGTGATGAAGGCGTAAGCATGCAGTGTTTTACAGAATCCATGAAGAAAGGATTTCAAAAGTGCACTTGATTACAAAAGTGTTTTGAAATTGCTTAGTATTTAAGAATTTTAATTTGTGTTTTCCTTATATCCAGTCTTGATTCTGTCACTGAAGTGCTGCAGGTAACCCCCAATCATTGGACATTTAAATAAAAAAACACAATCATCATCATCTCTTTTGTCCTACTGTGAGCTCAAAAATCCTTTACTTCAATAGATGGGCAGTCAGAGATGAATGAGCACTCTCATAAATAAGAGATTTCCTTCTGGTACATGGGGACCATGGAACATTTTCTATGTTCTAACATGTTCTAACACGTTTCCATGTGCGTATGTAAAATCTACAAAGCAAACAGTATAATCCAATATAGTCCWCATTCTCCCTTCATTGTTGCAGAACTTTAGTGAATAACTGCTAAAAATGGAAGGAGAACATGCAATCATCTGAGAGCAAACAAACTATTTTTTAAGAATGCAGTGAAAAATAGCTTTAATATTCAGCACAGCTTAATGAATTGAAGACACTTTTCTACTCAGTGCCTACCAASCTGCATTATGTTTTCTTTGCAGCTAAATGAAAGTCTTCATTCTCTTTAGAAAGTTGTTGCATAGAATGACAAGATAACATCAGTATGAGTTACACTGGCTTTTGCTGTARTATGGCAGTCATACACAAAGTTCTTAGTTACAGTGGCATTTAAAAAGTTATATTTACTCTCTATAGAAAGAATTTTGGCCAAATCATATTCAGCAAGGAAGAGTTCCCATCTGATGCCCCTTTTAATTAAAAGACAAAACRTTCCCAGGTCAGGCTTGTCTTAATGTTGCTGTGTCATTAGATAAAATCAGTCTGGCTATTATTTAGGTGATTCATCAAAATGTTTTTTTACTATTTATTTCTGTTTCAGGAAATTCATRAGGAAAAAATGTTTTCAGAACTTTCAGTAAATTTGATTAATAGATCTGAGGATTTTTCTCTGATGGTTATCTTCTCTTATAGCCACTGATACAGCAGTACACAGTTCTGCAGCCTGCTTCACCACTAGGCTTAACCTTCACTGGAGTAACCAGTGAAAGTGAAACCAGGACTAGAACTGGAGATCTGGATCATCATCCAAAGATTCCATTTTTTTCCTCATTGTGGTGATTATCAGTAAAAGGTAATAACTACCCTATGTCTACAGCATTTAGGTGATGCAAATCCATGAGTACAGGCATTTGTCCTGAACATGCTAGTATGACCACTGGGTAAGGAAACAAGGGAAAGAGAATGTTTAGGTTAGTGTCATTCGTGGATTTTTTTTTTTAATTGCGATTTTTTTTTCAGGGTTTGGTTAATTTCTCATGATGTTATTTAAGACTGATGCACCTTCTAAACAGATTTGTCACTGTGCATTACATGGCCTTGAGAAAAGATCTCACTACTTTTGGAAAAAGAGTAGAGTGTCTCCCTGACATTCCAGAGCTGCAGCCTGGCAGAAAACTCTGAACCTTTCTGTAAGCCCAAGAACTTCCTTTTTTTGTTCCTGTGAATGCAAGTGACCAAATCTGTAATATGCTTTTTTAAAACTGCAATGCCCTCCAGAGTTTGGCATTTGTTCCAGCTAGGAATTGTCATTGTGTTCCATCAGGTACTTTCTGCTCCTGTAAAAATGTCCCCAGATGTTCACTCATCTTTAATCACAATAAATTGGTCACACACTTAATTGGTTTTAACAAACGAAGATATCTCTCTGAAAAATGAACTATTATCCAAAAGGACAGTGTCAAAAATAAGCCAAGCACTTTCCAAGTTRTGGTTCTCAATTGTTTTGTTAAGGGCATAAATTCTTAGTGAAGGAAGGGGGAAAATTGAGRRRAAAAAAAAAACAAAAATAAAACACAGAATTTTGTTTCAGAAACAGCACTCAGACATGATGTTCCTCTACCCCCTTTATTTTGCCAGATTCTGACTGGGCAAACAATAATCCCTGTCAGCTGCAAAGTAAGAAAGTAATGTTGCATTTCCAGTTGAATGGTTCAATACTGTGCAGAGAGTGGAGACCACAGTAATGCCACACATTAACACCTGCAGGGAACTTGACGACAGTAATTTATTTCACTTTTTTTGCCAAGGACAGTTTGGGACAGTTAGATTTATGAAGCCATAATGAAATATTGACCATGTCAGTGGTAGAATTACATTCATTTCACTTCCTTGCTCTTTCTCCCTTACTTACTTTTAGTGCTGTTCAAAATACCTTCCTATGTATCTGCACAGAGTTGTAAAAGAAACATATTGACTTAAATGAATGGTTTAAAATGTAATTTAGAATACTCTAATAATTTCAAATGATAATAACATGCTTCCTCAGAGACTTTACTCAAGTAAAAAACAAAAGAGTTATTAYATTTTCCTTCTCCTTCCAGAAATTTTCAGTAGCTTACTCCAAAAAAGCCCAACTTTGGCATTCTGTGGGATATTCTTACCACAGCAGCCCTGCCCCTCCTGAATTCCCTGCCCTTCTGTTTTTTTGCCCTGTTTGTTGCAAGGCCCACGCACTGCAGGTGGGAATTTGCTATCTTCTGACTGAAGAACATTGATACTAGACAAGTAGAGCAGTGGTTGTCTGGAATGTGTTCATCCTGCCAGCACAAAAATGGCAGTCCTGACTGCTGTATTACAGAGCTGCACACATGTGTTCCATGCACAATTGTGCTCCATAAGGGAGGGGAAAACAGCAGCTGAGCCCCACAAGAAGGGATGAAGTGTGTATCCCAATGTGGAACAGCTCTTCCCTGACTATGTCTACTTTCTGTGGCATAAAASTTGTGATGGCAGACCTACCCCACGTGAATATAAACCTGCAAGGGTAGTAAGTGCTCCATCTTGCTGGGCTTGCTGTCTGACCATGAGCTCTTCTCCAGACGGAGGGAAAGCAATAATGCATGTCCTGATCAAAGAGAAGGATGCCTTTGGCCTGTAGCTGTGCTACTGCATATATCACCTCCACTGGAGGAGGGTGAAGAATTGTCTCTGCTTTTTACCTGGGGCACAGTCTTGTGTGCCTCTTTATTCAGGATCTTGAACTCTCCCACCACCTGCGACATCATCTGGCTGCAGAGCTGGGCTATCRCAGGTACCACCATCTTCTCTCAGGGTGCACCTGACTGGAAGAAAGTTCAGATGCACATGAATATCTGAGCCTGACATTAGAGGTGCAAAAGCAGGTATTTTTTACGTGACAGGATCTCATAACACTTCTGTGGAAAAACAGTGAAATCCATCTTCCTCTAACCAAATCATCAGCAATGCATATCTTTTTGGCACATTCAGAATGGGAAAGGTTGCTCCAGGGCCAAATACAAGAGTATTTGCTGCCTAAGAGATGAAAGTCTGAGGAGATTCATCATGGAAAACTCTTTCTTCTGGCCAGAGTGATGACATTTTTTACACAAATAAGAATTAATGGATCTGTCTGAGTTCCGAATGAATTAGAAGAGAGATACAAACATGCAGAAAACTTTTCAAATGTCTTCAATAGTTTAGAAGGCAATGCACAGTTTGCCCATGTTGTCTCAGGCTATTATTCTGTCCCTGCTGCTGGACTATGGCTAGAGAATTTAAGTAATACTTTAATTACTACAAACATCAAGAGGATTGGGTTGTCTGCTTTCCATCAGTGCTGTAGGAAAGAGTTACAGGTTTGTACTTCTATAAAAATATGTAAAATATTTTTATTCAGCTTTTCAAGTTATCCCAGAGATGTATGGGAAGACATAATTTGGTTCATCATCATCCTAAATACCAATTTCTCAGTTTCTTCTGAATATCTCACTTTGGAGGAGAGAGAGGACTTCCATTTATTCTGTGCAAACCCTTCAATCTGAAGGAAAACTCTCTCAATTCTGTATCACTTTGTAGGTATTTTACCTGTCTGTGAAACCACTACCACATTTCCTATTTTTTTATACCTTTTAAGTGTTCTGTGACTGTTTCYTTTCACTGTACCTTCACTTTTTGTCTTTTACCTCTCAACATTCATGTCAAGTTAGAACCAGTGGAGCGGAGCAGTCCATGAGGCAAGCCAGCCATAGACACCTAAAGATTTCTATAGCTAAAGGAGGCTTCAGTTCTTCTCTCCATAAGCTATTCTCACCTTCTTGAAATATCTAATGCAGTAGAGTTYAGCAATGAACAGAATTCAGAAAGGAAATTGTGCTGAGGCTTTATATAATTATATATATAATTTATATATATTTTCTGGGATGACAAAAAACAGTTGGTTTCCATTAAGAGAGCAGCTGGGAATGCAGCCTTGGACTTGGGACATACCCTGTCCCTGTTCTTGACAGACCCTTACCCTTGGATGTGGAAGAGGGGGGATGCAGAGCAAATTGCTGGGGACTCCCCTATCTCTGGGACATCCACAGGAGGTTCTTTTTTGAAGAGAATTTTAATACTGCTTCTTCCTTTACAACTGGTTCACAATTCAAAACAAACAAAGYTCAGCTATTACCTCTTGAAATATTATGTGTTCTAAAAATATATAGGTGAATTCTGACAGTGAGATTGAAGTATTGATTGAACATGAATACATTGCCTCTGATACACCTAACTGAAAAAAATTATTTATTAAATTTTAAATGTAAGATGCAGAGATTCAATCTTTTACAGAAACAGAGAAAGACAGAAAGGAATGGCAAATGTCATGAGTTATAACCTCGCCTACAAAATGAGGTTGCAGTCCCTTCAAAATGAAATGTCCTGCTCTGGAAAATTGTATCCAGACAACATGAAGACATGAAGACATGAAGCAATTTTATTTTTTGGTATTTCCTAGGCATATTTCTTTTCACATAAAGATCACTTGAATTTTCACTAGTTTCATCTACGCTACCATGATGTCAGGTTCTGAAGGCTTGAAAAGGTCTCTCCCAATTACACCTGACAGGTTTTGGACATCTGAGAAAGAGCACTCCAGTCCTGTGGCTTCAGAGAGCTGCACAGCTCCATCCCTCCAGGCAGGTGTTTCTGCTGTTTCCAGCTGAACTGAAGACAGATGGAATTTGACAGTGTTTCCCCTTCAGTTGCTTCCTAAGGAAAAGCAGCTAGCTTTGCCTTTTGGTTGACGTAGTCACAAATGACAGACAATTGACAGCCAAAGGTATTTCCCCACACTAAATCCACAGATCTGACAGAAAACACYACCGAAACAAAAGCAATAATAAGGAAATAAATTCCCGTGGGCCTCTGAAATTAGAATGTTTTGTAAAAATGACTGCRTTTTATATCTGGTCCATTAATGGCAGATGCAAAGCTAATCATGGTATTGGTACAAAAGATGAAGTTAATAAYAGGGAGCCCACAGGGCCTTTTTGCTAATATTGCTGTGCCACAGCTATGTTTGACCTAGACAAGAAAAGAGATTAATTCCAGCTGTACAAATGGTGATGTCAAAAACCTATAGCGTGGGGGTGAAATGAGTGAGTTCTACAAAGTTCTTCCTACTGCATGTCCAGCTTTTTTTAAGGGCTCCATGGATTTATARTAAGAAGGCCACAAAGGAAAATGTTACAGAAATGAATTTGCAAACTAAGGGAAGAAAGGTGTTAGTTATACTTCCACATCTAAGAAATTCACTGCTTGGCATATCTRTATTAAATAGTCCCAGCCTGTAGTAGTGTAATGTGATGGAAAATAAATATWCAGGCTGATAAGAGACTGTTAATATAGCCTTCATGCTGGCCTTTCCTTTACCAAGTATCCAGTAAAACAATTTCTGCTCTCTGCATTCACAGAATAAAGAAACTCTTGCAAACTTTCTCTCCTGACCTCAAACAGTGGAGAAAGCAAATTTTGCAATTCTCTTGAGTTTGGGAGCATGTCATATCTATTTACTAGCRTCTCATTGTATTTCTTGCTCTTATTTTAGTCCATATCAAAGGAAAATAGCAGCTCAGTCTTATTATTCCAAATGTCTATTGATCTAAGATCCTTAGGGACAAACCTTGCAAGCACAATGATCTTATGGTTTTGTTTTCTGAGGTCGAAGAGTAGATCTCAGATTCAGGATAGCATGCAGCTTTCCACAAGTATTTTAATGTGATAATACYCAACCATGCAACTATTAAAAAGAAAACACTCTAAAAATTACCTCCAAAAAATAAAACCATTTAAGACATAAGACTTAATARCCACTTGCTGGTTATTTTTCAATCAAATTTACCGTATTTTTTTTTTTAAGTCTTTAAGTTCAAAACAAGACAAGAGCATGAAAAAATGGACAGTTACACAGCAACATTTCTGCAGATCCAAATATCACTAGTACTTCACTGAATGGGTGGTTTCCTGCTGTGTTGCATAAAAATAAGTCCTTTAAAAGAGACTTTCTTACCCTTCCCTTTCACACACTGTGCAATACATGCGGGTTATGCAGTAAGATCATTACAAAGGTAATTTCTTTCTGCAGCATTATAAAATTTTTATTGGATCGATAGCTGCTGAAGTATTGAAAGCAGTCATAAATTTTTATGGCATTAACATAATACAGTAATTTGTCACTCAAGTAAGTCCAAATGACCAAGGTCTATGAAACTCTATTTGACAGTTGCAAAAGGGATTGAAATAATGCAGGTAATTTGGAAAAAAATAGTTGGGTAGGTTTGTCTCAAACCATCATTTGTACATGAATAAAATCAGAAAATAACTTTCTGCAAAAGACTGACAGATTTGGTTCCTGGGTGCCACGTTACCCCATGGCCTGTGAGTTGAGTTCTGACAAATATGCTCTGCTACTGAATGAAATACTAAAGTCTCTGCTCCCTTGGAAGCACAGATGCTCCTTTAGCCTTGCAAAAATTGGAAGTATTGACCATCAAGTAAATTATTTCTCTGTCTCTGGACAAAGCTATGAGAAAGAAAGTATCCAGCAGTTTTTCCCTCAGTTTGCTTCATAGGGKTAATTTTGATCTATCCATTACCTTCTGAGCCATTTTCATCTTTGTGATTTACCAATCAGCCATCAAMCAGTGTAAAGCTAGTTATCTTTTCTTTATCTTAAATCTCTTACCTTTGGCTCCACATTATTTTCCTTTAGATAATTTTGTTCCTTTTTTCAGTTATTTGGGGKTTTTTCTGTTTTTTATTGGGTTATGTAATAAAAAAAATCTGATATGGCAACAAAGAAGGAAGAATAATTTTTTTTAAATATCTTTCACCAAAATCTTATTAAATTATTCAAGTAAAGTTTGTGGTTTGTTTTGGGGTTTTTTTCCCTCTACCTAAGTAAATACATTTTTTATAGAAAGCAATTATAACATTTCCTCCTCTTTAAAAACRCCACAAATTCTTTCAAGATTATTTAGTATAATTTTTATTAAGATTTTGGAAGCAACCTTGTTTTTTGACATGATGATACCTCTTCAGGCCTCTGCTACACTTTAAGCCTTTTATTTCACAGWCAGGATAGAGACAGAAGGAAACATGACAACACAAAATGTTTTATGAGGGGGTTTCATGATACTGTCATTTTACTTCCTGCTGCAGCAGGGAAACAGCGCCAGGGCCCATTTTGTACTGAGGTTTCTATTAGCTCTGCTGCTGCTAGCACAACCAAGAGTCGAATTCATTCCTGAAAACACAAACAAAACCAGACAATATGGCAGTGACTCTCCATCTTAACAGGCCTGTCTGCACCAGCCCTCCAGAGCATCACATCCCACAAGCCTCTGCATGAGCTTAGGCATTCCTTGGTGCTGATATGTGATCAATCCTCCTCACCCTCAATATCCACAGACTGGGGATGAAGAAAAATCTGAGAATCAAGACATTTCTCTGTCCTGGTGACCCCTGTCTGCAGAAACCTCCCTGGAAGCTGTTAATCCATCATTTAGCCCTGGACCAATGCCCATTCACCCCAGCACTACCAAGCTCCATAGAGTTCACACCACCGTGTGCTACAGAAAGCGCAAAGCTCTTCAGCTCACTAGATAAAAACAATATGTGCCAGCTTTATTTAGGTTGCACTGTTAATTGTTTTCTACTCTAAAATGCATGCATATGAAAACTAAATCTGGAAGTGAATGCTTCAAAATGTCAGGAAGACAGACACATGGTCAGCAAAAGCTTTGTCAATGTGCACACTGATATAAGAACTACAAATCAAAGTATGTTCTTTAAATTTATATCTGGTTATGTGAGACAAAACCCCCTGGCTGATCTCAAAAGTCATWTTGTATAGAGTAAATTGAAATGATATGCTAAATCTTGCACATGAATTGAATGTGAAATTAGCTGTGAAAGGTAGATAAATTATTTTATTATCTTTTTCTATTTATAGAAATGAAAAGGCACAGAAGGTTTGCTTGATTTACTAAGCAGCTCTACATAAACTAAAGCTACTCTGAGGATAATATTAAGTAAAGAAGTGTAGTTAAGAGAATGGCCATCCTTATATACCCTGGCATAAGAAATAATCTCCAGGAAAAAAACAAGAGAAAAGGTTTTATTTCATCTTTTCAGAAAACCTTTTTCCTTTAACAGAAATCTTTTTTCTACTCTTTTCTCAAAAATCCATTTCTAGTGATCTGGAAAGGGAACTCAATTATCATGAATCAATGTATTTGTTGAAATGACACTTGCATCAGGTTTTGTATATTTCACTACATCTGGTGGTTTTGAACACCAATTTATTAAACTTGTTAAAGCTACAGATAAAATTAATTTGAAAGCATGAAAAATCAATATTTTAAAAGTTTCTGAAATCCATTCTAAACTGTTTACTGAGAGAAAACATTCCTATAGCTGCATTTGAGAGGAGCATCTCTAACTCTTTTCAATATATTTCATGATTTTTAATTAATTAGGAAGAAAATCATTTAACAGCAGAACATTAGACAAATTCCTAATCTAATGCACTGAAGCATGTGAAAATAAATATGCTGTACTGAATCTTACATTACATAACATGCCTCATAAAAAAAAAAGGATTGTCTAGCCTTTTTTGAACTTTCAATACTTTCTGAAACTCRGAGGAATAGCTGAATCAGGTTAAATTAACTCTGCTTGCTCAAATCAAATACAGATAAAGATATAGGAGATATAAATGTTCAGTAATTAATGAAATATCTTTCTACATTTCCTATTTTATTATGATGCTTTCTTCAAATCAGAGGTAAATTTATTATAAAAAAATCCTTTTTTTTTTTTTTACATTTTATTATTTATCATCAGAAGCTTCAGCAGAGATTRTTCTATTCTAAAGAAAGCAATATAGAGGAACAGCTCTTAGTGAATAGAACTATAAACAACATTCAGTCATTTAGTATCTCTCCTTTATCCCCAGTGGGGTTGTCTTTAAAAGAACAAGAAAATTTATTTATGAAGCATCAAGAGTTTAACCTGAAACTATTATTGGGAAACTATTATGTGCCATAAAATCTGTACCTTTATTAATCTCATGACTCCTGGAAGTCAAGAGACTTATTAATTTTATTTCCCAGGAATGCATTCTGAAGATGTTTTGTATCTCTTGAATATCAGGAGTCAGAAGTCAATCACATTTATGTGGAATTTTTTTTTACTCCATTTTGCCATGTATTTCTCTTCTCGATAAGCTCATGTGTTTCTGTGCTGTGCTTTCATCCTGTTTACATCATCTCCAAGCTGATCCTTATCATGCAAAGTCTTCCTCAGCCAAACACTGCAAAAAGCAGTAAAAATAACTTTTCAGTGAACATCTAGCACAGAGCAAACACCCCTATCACTTGAAATATTTTCCCAGTGATTCCCACCACAGACATGGTAACCACCACTCCATCAGACCATCCTTACTACCCCATTGTTGATCAGTCAGTTACCATCAGTATCATAAAAAATGCACCTGTGGATAACCATGGTGATGTAAGTCAAGTAGGTAAACAAACATGTCAGTGAAACACAGTATCATAATATCCTCATAAACTCAGGAGGTGCTGGATGAGTGGACAGTGAGGTGGATTGAGAACTGGCAGATCCCAGAGGGCCATAATCAGTGGCACAGGGTCTAGTTGGAGGCCTGTGTCCCCCAAGGTTCAATACTGGGTCAAGTGCTGTTTAACTTTTTCATCAATGACTTGGATGAGGGAGCAGGTGCCTCCTTAACAAGTTCACTGCTGATATACTGCTGGGAAGCAGCTCTGAGGAAAAGGACCTGTGAATCCTGGTGGGAAACAAGCTGCCCGTGAGCCAGCAGTGCCCGTGAGCCAGCAGTGCCCTTGAGCCCTGAAGACCAAGAGCTAGGGATTTCACACTGGAGCAGATTGCACAGCAAGGTTGTGGATGTTCAAGATATTCAGGATATTCAAGAACCATCTGGACACAATCCTGTGCAATGTGCTCTARGATGACCCTGCTTGAGCAGGGAGGTTGGACCAGCTGACCCACTGTGGTSCCTTCCAGCCTTATCCATTCTGTGATTTGGTGAAACTAGCACTTCTTTAATGTGTGAGAGCCAGGATACTGCATGCAATGCCATTTCCTGTGAGAGGAATCAAGCTATCAAAACAATATCTCCAAGCCCCCATAATATTCCTCTAGCAAAAAAGAGATCACATTGTCAGACAAATCTCTTTGTTTGTCACATTCAAAGGCAAYGCCAATTACTTTCCAAACATGAGTTTAGGAGCTAGGATTCCTAGYCATTATCCTGTAAGAGTCAAAGACAAGAGAAAATCCCAGACACCAAATTCTTTTTCTCCCAATTCCCAGCTTTAAAATACATGTTATGTAGCATGCCTGTGAGACTACTCAGATGTAAAATACAGAACTTGTGGTTTACCTGTTTCAGACTAACACTTGTTTGTAAGTGCAAGATAGTGCATCAAAAAAGGATGAGCATTGTGCACAGTTTATAATGAATATTTTTAGTACTGTTTCAGTTCCAAATCAAATGATCAAGAAAATGTAGCTATTCATKGGTATGCTTGTTTTCCTTTTCACAGATGACGATTGCTTGGTATGATCGGCTTTTTTCCAATTCAAAGTCGTTGTGGAACAGATTCTTACCCTGAACCTCTGCTGAAAGGTTTAACAGCAGCTGAAGAGGTCCCTGTATCTTTAAATTTTGAGTAACACACATATTTTCATAAAATCATAGAAGGACAGAATGGTTTGTATTGAAAGAGATCTTTAAARATCATCTGGATTCAAGCCCCCTGCCATGACTGGTGGACCCTCCACAAGACCAGGTTGGTCAATAATCAGTTTTCTTGCAGGGAAATAAATTAGACCCACAGGACTCTGACTATAATGGCACTGCCTAGCAGGGCATCAGCTCCTGTAGGGAGGACTTAATTTTCAGCACTCCCACCCAGCACAGGATCCTCCCCAAGGCAAGATATCTGCAGCAGAACTGCCTGTGGGCTGCCATCCCTCAGGATGTGCCAGACACCAGTTAGATAAGAAGTCTTTGGAATGGTCCAAAACAGTTTCAGAGAGCTCAGCATCTACTAAATAATCACAGGCCAGTGCTGGTCTATCCTTTATCCCAATTTCATTGCACTAAACACARCCTATATACCATYCATACCAACACAACAAAATAGTCTGGTTTAGACAATGAACTTCCCCCTCCACCTTATGCTGATGTGCAGATCTGCTTTATTTCCTACCGACTAGTACAGGAAATATTTCCAGTTGCAGGRTGTTTTGTGAGTGACTAGATGTAACAAGGCTGTGGTGAAGCACAACAGCTTAGTTAGGAGTGAGGAGATTATGACTGACAAGCAAAGGAAGGAAGAAAATAGGACACTGCCTGAGAGGAAAGGTTGAGATGAGTGTGAAAACAAAAAAGTAAAAGGTCAAAGCAAGAAAAGGAATGAAGGAAATAAGAAAAGAAAAAAGGATATAAAGAGAACCAGATAAGAATAAAAACACAGGGGAGACGGCAGCTGGAGGGAAATGTGTTGTAAATAAAGCAAGTCTTGAAGCACAGCAGGATAAAAATAATGCATTCAAAAGACCAGGACCTGCAGAGTTTCTCTGAATTGAATTTAGTGTTTCCAGGCCCTGAGGCAGGAATAACGTGGGTTAAGAGATGAAGGAAATCATAGTGCTGCTTATCTGTGATACTATTCAGACAGATTTGCTGGCAAAATTATCCTCCATTTTAAGATTATTGCTGAGTCCATCATTCATTCCCATCATTTTCACGGATAGCCATAAAGAGCCAACAGCAGCACAGGCAAAGTGCTTTGCTGAATGCAGACACTATCCAAAAATAACGGCCCTGTGTTAAGTAGGGAAACATTACAGCATGGCCACATAAAACCCACTTAGAATCAGGACTTCATATTTGTACTGCACCCATTGCCAACCCCATCCAAGCAAATTGATGTTCCTGCTGCACACACCACAAGGACCATGGCCCACCAGTTCTCATGATTTCTACATGAAATTATGTATTTATTACTGTTTCCTGGAACAAAAGAAGTATTTGGTGTATTGAAGTATTCAAGTAAGAAGTAAGAAGTATTCAAATATTCAAATATTCAAGTATTCAATATTCAAATCTGAACAATATACATAAAAAAGAAGTATTTGGTGACACAAAGTGAGGCTTTCCTTCTGCTACACCATACACAGCTTTTCAGTCCATGAGGTTCGCAGGTAAACCCTRTGTGCTAGGGCTAAACCAAGACTTCATTACTTTATGCTCTCATTTGGCACTTTCATTTCTTGCACTGCTCACTTGAATTTCCTGGTTAATTATCAAAATTGGCTCCAGGCATGAGTCATGTGCTTTAACACAACCAATTAAAAGCATATAAAGACTTTTCACTAGCACAAATTTTTCTAATTGGGTCATGGTCCTTTTATTCCTCTACATAACATGTCACAAAAAAATGTCCAGTTGGTTTAAAAACCCTTAATGCTTGACAAGTGTCCTACCTCCTATGCTGACTTTCATGCAAGTTGTAAAATTGGAAAAAAAAAAAAAATCAGTGATACAGATGTTTTGCATAAGTTTGTGTTACACRTATAAGTGCTTTTTCCCACTCTTAGATGAGACACCACTCCTGAGCTCACACAGGCCCTTGTTATTGCTGTTATAACATGCTCTGTTGTCCTGGACTCCTGTGAGGAGAAGCTTTCCTAACTGTTCAAATTTGAACAATATACATATTCTATTATGCCATATACAACTGAAGATTTTGCAATAGCTATGAGACTAGTGAAAATCACAAGCTGCAGGACTGTTTCACATAGGTCCCTGGTCCTACTTGAACATTAACTGAGGCTACATCTCTATTTTTGTTACTAGCACCTTGCCACACATAGGAGCATCATACTGAGGTTGGGYTAATGAATTATTTAATGAAGCTGCTGTAATTATGATGGAAGAAACCAGACTAGATCTATATTTCTTGAATACCTTGCTTTTGGGTAGGTTTTTGTCCCTTCATGAAGCACTAAGAAAGCAAAGTGCAGAGTTGCTCCTTGGTATCAAGGCCTCAGAARTGTTTGCCTGGAGTGTCTTGTTTACCATTGTCACATTTAAGATTGGAAGACAATTTTCTCCCAGTTGAGATCACCAGGGTTATTTTTTGCCTTTCTCTGAAGGAAGACAAAGGCATGACCAGTTTCTAGGGCTTTTTTTTTTTAACCCCATGAATTCCACATTACTTTCCCCCTATTTTTTTCATGTAAAACACCACAGCTGTGGCTTTTAAACTTGTACTTGAAGTCTGAGTTTTTCCCAGGCTATTGTGTTTCGTGGCCTGTGCTGAGCAGGGATGTGAAGAAGGGGTGTTCTAAAGASCTTTTGTCTGAACATCTGCTGCATAGTTGTCTGTGGCAGAAGGACAAATTCAGGACTTGTGTAGGATGATTTGTGGTAAATTGTCTTCTTCCAAGTGCCTTGTGAACTTCCATCATAAGGGGAGGAGAGACACAGGCCAGTACATGAACATGTGKCCAAGAACAATTACTTTAACAAAAAATTTGAGGTATCTGCCTCAATAGAGGTCGCACCTTTGGGACACGTTTGAATCACAGAATCACAGAATCACAAGGTTGGAAGAGACCTTCAAGATCATTGAGTCYAACCCATGCCCCAACACCTCAACTAAACCACGGCACAGAGTGCCACATCCAGTCTCTAAACACATCCAGGGATGGTGACTCCACCACCTCCCTGGGCAGACCATTCCAGTACTTTATCACTCTTTCTGTAAAAAACTTTTTTCCTAATATCCAACCTATATTTCCATTGGTGCAGCTTAAGACTGCGTCCTTTCATTCTGTCTGAGAGTTGATTCCTGAAGAAAGAGACCAACCCCCACCTGACCACAATCACCTAGCAGGAAGTTGTAGAGAGTGATAAGGTCACCTCTGAGTCTCCTTTTCTCCAGGCTGAACAACCCCAGCTCCCTCAGTCGTTCTTCATACGGCTTGTGTTCTAAGCCCCTCACCAGCCTCGCTGCCTCCTCTGGACACGCTCCAGCGTCTCAACGTCCTTCCTGAACTGAGTGGCCAGAACTGGACACAGCACTCGAGGTGTGGCCTCACCAGTGCAAGTACAGGGAAAGAATGACCTCCCTGCTCCTGCTGGCCTCACTATTACACATGCCAGGATGCCCTTGGCCTTCTTGGCCACTAGGGCACACCCTGGCTTTCTGCCCGAGTTCAGTAAGGCCTCTCTCCTCCCTTCCTTCATTTGCCTTGCCTGCACACTTGAGGCAGTCAACAAAAAGCTCTGCCTGCTGCTGCCAGCTCCTGCCCAAAAGGTGTCAAGGCAGCTCTGAGGACCAGGGACTGCATGGTTCATGAACTCAAAGAAAATAGTTCTGCCTCAGGGTCACAGAGACCAGGACAGAAAAATAGTTGTCAAATCAGGTTTTTTGATTTGCCACACCATCCCCAGCCTTTAGCATTGCAGGGGGGGTTTGTGGCAAAAACGCAGGACTTGGCACATGGACTTATTAAACTTCATCCTATTGGACTCTGCCCATCCAGCCAGCCATTCCAGGTCTCTCTGCAGAGCCCTACCTTCCAACACATCAACACACGCTCCCAGCTTAGTGTCATCTGCAAATTTACTAATGAAGGACTTAATACCCTAATCAATAAAGATATTGAMCAGAACTGGCCCCAGCACAGACCCCTGAGGGACACCACTGGTGACTGGCCACCAGCTGGATGCAGCACCATTCACCACCACTCTCTGGGCCCGGCCATGCAGCCAGTTCCTAACCCAGCACAGAGTGCTCCTGTCCCAGCCATGGGCTGCCAGCTTATCCAGCAGTGTGCCGTGGGAGACAGTGTCAAAGGCCTTGCTGATGTCCAGGTATAAAACATCCACAGCCTTTCCTGCATCTGCCAGGTGGGTCACCTGGTCATAAAAGGAGACCAGGTTGGTCAAACTCCTCCTAAACCCATGCTGGCTGAGTCTGATACCCCGGCCATCTGTCACAGTAGACAGACAAGACACCTATTCACCTATTTCTTCATGCACAGTAGCCAATCTTTATTCTTCACAGCTCGTATTTATATGATTTTCTAAAGGCATCGTGTTTAATTCTARTAGGTTAGTAACTTATTGCAGCTCATTTAATTGGTTAGTAGTTGCTGGTGTAAATGTTCATTAAAGACATTCTTCTCTAAAGATTATATTTTGTTTTCATGGGTACAGAATTATTCTCACAGTTAAAAGTCTTTCTTTTCACAGRTGCAAATTCCTTTCTCATGGAAACTTGTCGGGCCAGCTGTTAGCTGTACTTAGCTSAAGTAGYAGGCCTGAGCCATCATTTTACAAGGGTAACAAGGCTCTTATCTTATAAGGCTTTACCTATATRMAACAGCCATCCTGTAAGTGCTGTGTGATGACACTCAATATAAACTGTGTGATRACACTCAATATAAACTGCTCCACTGCCTTCCCAGGTACTGAGGTCAGGCTGACTRRCCTATAATTACCAGGATCCTCCTTCCTATCCTTTTTTGTGAATGGGTGTCACATTGGCCAGCTTCCAGTCATAAAACAGCAAAATATAACTCCGACATCCAGCAGAGCTGATGACATCTGAGCTGCATGAAAACTGTGATTTGACAACTATTTTTYTGTCCTGGTCTCYRTGACCCTGAGGCAGAACTATTTTCTTTGAGTTCATGAACCATGCAGTCCCTGGTCCTCAGAGCTGCCTTGACACCTTTTGAGCAGGAGCTGGCAGYAGCAGGCAGAGCTTTTTGTTGACTGCCTCAAGTGTGCAGGCAAGGCAAATGAAGGAAGGGAGGAGAGAGGCCTTACTGAACTCAGAAAGCAGCAAGCCACAATAATGTGGCTGTTGCTGTAACATAGTATTTTCTTTCCCTTTCTTCCCRTTTTCTCTGTGCCGCTTACTTATTCTTGCCTCCCCACTCACATTGTCCTCAGAGAAAGAATTAAAGGGGAGGCAGAGGAAGGCAACAATAATGCCAGCAAGCCGTAGGAGGGCTGGGAGGAGTCCCATTGAATTCTGTTCCCATAGTTCTCCCTGTTTGTGTAAATGTGAAGGTCCATCAGGCCTGCCTCTTTTTTCCCTGCGTTTCTTTTTTCTGGTTCATTTTCGGTTGAAATTTGAATCTGGAATGATAGTGAACAAGTYAGTCAGAAAATCCTTCATAATTACATCAAAAACATAACAGCAGAGGAGAGTAAAGAAGAGCATCTTTTATTAATTGATAACCTGAGGCTACCTGACTCCCTGTAAGATAATATGTGAATCAGTGGAATTATTCCCAGTGAGCACAACAGAGACATTCATTAGCCAGGGAAACAGTCATTATCAAGCTGCTGGAAAGTTGTCCTGCCACTGACTCTTGTAATGATGTGTTCAAACTTTTAAATTAATTGAAAAGAAAAAGTAACACAGAGAGCAAGAAGTCAGCAACATTCCTGAATTGTTTAATGTGGAAATGGGAACATAAAATACATTATTGCTCCATCTTTCACCTTTCCTTTGTCACTTTATTTTTCCTCTGCTGTCTTTGTGATGGTCTTCTCCGCTGTCTCAAAGCAGTGTCATGATTACATAGAGGMTCTTGCTTTTCAAAGGCTGCTGATTGGTGTCCTTTGAACCCCAGGGACCCCGTGGGGTTACACCAAACAGGCTGCACACCCCGCAAGCCAGGCACAAGTTTAGGGGCAGGATAGAGAGTGTCATACCATGGAAAAACCACTATATCATCCTTCAGTGCCCATCCTCTACTCCAACTGAAGCTGCCTTGCMGGGGTTTAGGTTTCCTTTCAGCCTCACTTTTAGCCAGGAACTGAATGCACAAGAGATKAATTTCTTCTTAGACTCAGGTGTTWATTAATTCTTAYCTACRYTACAGTCTCACAAGTCATGAGTTCTGCACACTAGCTAACTAAGCACAAAATGGAGGTCCTTCTCTATCTCTACCACATTTTTCAAGGACAAATCATCCAACTATGAAATGCCACCTAAATTATTTTTACTTTAAACCAAATAACTRCTTGTGGTCCGCRTTGCAGACTTTTCTAACCAGTCAYAAAAYCTGCCCAAATCCATGAAGAAGAAGATGAAGAAGAAAGTGAAAAGAATGACTCAGACAATGCTTTAAGTCCTCCATCTTGGCTCATACATATTTCTGTATACTAAAATCTTAAATCTAAGTTTTTCACCCTGTGAGTTCACACACTTCTACAAACTACACACCCATAATCTCAGCGCTATCACTCAACGTTGGAAACCTTTTCCAAGGCCTCAGATCAAATGTGGTACTTTCTTGAGGGTCACCACTGTCTACCAGAGAAAGCCTAAAATTCTCAGCTTCCAGGGTTCCAACACTGCCCCATTTCAGAGTAGCATGATCTAAGACTGTATATCAACTAATAGCTTTACTTTTCCCTCAGAAAAATTGTATTAATATGTTCAGCCATAGTTTACCCCTAGGCAAAAGAATTACAGTACTAAAAARGAGGAATTTAAATCAATGTGAGCAAACCTCAGCAGCACTTAGTCTCTTATGAGAACATTAAAATAACAACAAGAACACTACAAATAATTTAGATAATAATTAAGGCCATTAAGGAAACATGCACAGTATTAAAGCACATCTGTACACTTACACCTATAAGAAATAATTCCTCATTTCTGTAAGGAATATTACCTTTTCCCAATCTYTGCATAATACCTGCTGCTAGATCTTGTGTAAGGGCAGCTAGGGGCCCAGATGCTGATGATATCTTTATTCCTAATGGAGAATYAGGAAGCACACCATTCCAGCCTGCTGCTGGCAGGAGAAAGGGCATACCTAGATTTAGATACATATCTTCCTGACAGAACAAAAGCTGTCTCCTTGTTTTTCTTAAAAAAGAAAACTKTATTTTCCAAGCAAATATTATTTCACTGTCTATCAGGCTACAGCACTGTGGAAAATGTTTCATTAAGACAGGCAGTGAATTTTTACTCTCCCTCTGTCAACACAAAGAGRGTTATGCAGCCTGATTCCACAGAGGAGAGATGTGAGCTAAGCATGGATAATGCTCATACAGATACTACATATAGGCTTAAATAAATCGAGAAGGCAATTTAATAAGAAAGGCCAGTTGCCAGCTTGGCTAGCAGACATGTGTGCCCTGAGTGCTAATGGGACAATGATTACTGTGTGCAAGGAAGCTATGCCACCACTGAGCAAACGTGAGTTGTATTTGCAAGGCACGAAGGCAGTCTTGATGTCTTGTAAATCAGAACATGAAATAGATAAGAGGAATTAACCTGATCTCAATATGCTGATACTCTGTTCCCTTGTTCTKCTTTGCTAGAGCAAAGCAAACTGGAGAAACATTTACAGTTTTAGTTCACCTCTGTGGGTTAGTGGTCCTGGTCCCTGGATTGTGAAAAGSTGGATCTTGAAAACAAAGAGCAAATAGGTTTTGACAACTGGAGAGATTACTTTTATAGAGCCTTGGTTTCAACAGTGTTAAGAAGAAAATAATAATTTAATTTGATGCCTAAATTTGGCTGGGGATCAAGAAATATCTTAATTTTTCCACTGATCAAAAAAGTTTGTAACACTTTCTTGATTTAACTGAAAGGGCTGCTCTAATTGTACTTTATTGTCTAAGGATGTCCTCAACACTGGTATCAGGGAAATGTGTCCCCTTATCCATTCAGACACTAGGAAAAAACTGTTAATTTCAGGAGGCTCCAGGTTGCTAATGATCAGCTAATTCTGTTTTGTTGACTATATGGTTACAAGTTGGTCTTCTTCAACTTTTCCCCAATGAAATACCTTGTGTCCTTGGGACTGCAAAGTGAGAAGTCCAGGTCGGCAATACGAGCACCTCCAAGTCAGCAACCAAGTGTTATTTATACCTTCTGCACTCACAGAACTCACAGTCCAAAAGCATTAAAGAACTGCTGCAAGAAAAGGAGATGGCAAACCTGAATTTGTCTTTAGCTCAGAAACTGAGTACGTACCCTCATAACAATGTGAAAAACAAGATAATCTTTCCTGTTGTTCACAGAGACTCAGAASAGTGAGGGCTGCAGGTCCACCCAAAATGAAACACCAGTTGCAAAACAGAGCAGGAAGTGCTGGGTCCYGGCACAATTACAGGGCAGCTAGAAGGAAACTGAGGTCCTGTGTCTGGCAAACAGCAGAGTGAGACTGGGCACAAATGGRCAGTTAACATTCTCACTGCTAAACACAAATATTGACAGTGTTGATTTTCTTTGAGTTCACTTTATGTATGCAAATCGTTGCTTGTGGCATCAGGATGCACAGGACTTAGGACCTGGATTTCTTTCTAGCAGTGACTTCTGCTCTAACTAACAATTATCTCTCAAGCTTTGAAGTTGACACCATTTTTCCTTCTCGGACTTTCTTTAGAACACCATGTTTTGCTGGCATCATAATGCAATTTTTAAAAGTTCTGTCTTTTATGAGAAGTAGAATGTGTTTTAACTCACTTCTGGATGTACTYATTCAGTGTTTTTTGGTTGAATCATGAAAAGAATTTAAACCATTATCAGTTTTTATGCAGATAATGGAAGCAACCTACTCGCATTCTTTTCCATACGTATATCAAAATATTAGCACAAGTAAATGTTTTTTCTTTCTTTTTTCTTTTTAAACTATTCTCCAAAATTAATACCAGGTCATGTTTACTCATTATGAGCAGCCTTGTTTTCATCAGGAATAGAGTGAGAGTCAATCTTAACTTTTTCTAGCTTAGGCAGGTCATCACAGAACTATTTTAAAAACCCATACGTGCTCAGAATTCTATTTCTTTTTTATTTCTATTTTTTTCCGAAGTAGAGGTGTAATAGCTGGATTCCTTCATTACTCCTTCTACATCATTCTAGGTTAAATAAACTAMGGTGATTAAAATGAAATGGAGCAAGTAATTGCTAAAGCATTGGTATCAGCAGAAATGAACACTTTCACTGTACAGTGTATCCCTCCCACCACTGCAGGAGAGCTTGAAGTCTGCCGTTGTACAGAACACCTATGAAATTTGATGCCTGACACAATTACAATTATGCTTCAAACACTGGGTGGTTTTGATTTATTCACAATGGACAACAGCCTCCACAAGCTCACTAAAGGCCTTTCCAGGCAAGAAATCAGGTATTTGCAATGTGTAAAGCACTCTCTTTCAAAGGACTTTAGCATGCCCAAACGTTCTCCTTAATCCTCCTTTTACTAAAATGGTGAACACTTTCTCCCTGGGATAGTGTTCAGACTCTTCATATGGAAATCTCACTCAGACCCTGGCATTGAAGAATCTTTGTTGTAYAGTCTTTGTTTCCTACATTTCAGGCAGCACATGCCTTCACAAATGCTTTGTCAGAGGTTAATTTATGACAATGTGTAAGAAAATTTAAAAATCATGGCTTCAGATTATCCGTGGAGATTTTGCAGGATTCCTAACAACTTGCATTGGATGCTTTAGAGAAGGGCAGACTGCAGCACCCACAGCCAGAGCAACCACCATCCTCCCACTCTCTCCAGGGTGCTCCAGCTGCTGTATTCCCCAGCAGTCACAGCCATTAGTCAGTGAATTAGGTTTCCCTAGTAGCAATCTGGGAGTAGCACAGATGTTGCAGGTCCTGCCCCTCTCTGCACACAAATTGGTTTCRGCACTAATCCTTGTGTTACCTTCTGCTGCTTCGGTCCCAGAGATGGCCAGGGGAAGGATCAGGTCTGCAGACTTGAGGGTRTTGGRAGAAGAAAATACAGGAATGTTTTGATACAAGGCTTTACTACTATTTCTTTCTCATTTTTCCATSTCTGTACATCTCCACTGGATACACAAGATAGCATCTCTATCTCATTATTTATTGCTTCTCGGCTATTCAAAGACAAATAAACAAACAAAACAAACAAACAAACAAAAAAACCCAAACTAAAAAAACAACCCAAGTGTCAATTTACTCCTAATTTCTGAACTGTGAAAAATGACTGCTTTAGTCTTTTAGTTCTTTTGATTGACTAGCAGGATCTTTCCAGGACACATGCCAGCTTCTCTTTATCTGCACTCTCCTGTTTGTGAGAGCCCTGYGACCTTGGATGCTACAGGACTGAGAGTACTTCTGTGAAAACTTTACCTTTTTCAAGTACTTTACCAGCTATGTATATCAAATAACATAACAAAGCACCAAAAATAGCATGTCCCAAATCAGAGATGGCATTTACCAAGGACTGAACTCAGCTAAGCATTCTTTTTACTTCCTCTGATAAATGATCATTTTCTTTTGATCCAGTATCCAGAAAATGAACTGAATAACATTACCATAGGAGAGTCTCTGCTGTTTAAAAGTTATTTTCTCTGTATTTATTTATTCAGTTTTCTCCTGCTGGAAAAGATACAAACACTAATGAGATTGTCAGCTGCAAGGAATCCAAGTTCTATTCTTGGGGCAGCAGGTCAAAGATCATCTCCAAAAGCAAAAACATTGCTACTCACCAAAAAGGTACTTGGGAACTCTAGACATCTATCTTTTCAAAAAGAAAAAAATGCATACTTGGGTGCTCAAAGGTGTTAGCATTCCTAGGAGCAAGTCAGTGCTAGATAATTTTGTCTGTGAAGCACTGAAAAAATACATTTATTCAGTGATGACTAAGTATAAAGACCAYAAACATTGGCAGTAGTAGGCAACTGAAGACCAGGTTTAATAACTTCCAAATGAGTGCCCCAACCACAGGTATAAAAAACTGTGCCCCTTGTTTTTTGCATCCATGCATGTGATATATGGAAATGCACCACACATGAAGCAATTAAGCGGAAAGAGAAGGTGGTAAACAAGAAAGCAAATACTAAAGCAGAAGGAAAAAACTAATGTTAATTTAATCTCCTGCAACCCACTGTCATGCCTGACCTATTAGGTCCTAAAGAGGCATCACCAGAAAAAGGCCTAGGAACCTCATTTCATGTCATCTTATGAATCCTGAGTGAAGTGCTARAATAGAGGCTCATATATTATACTTAGATCCAATTCTCTTCACACTTTTCCTTCTTTCTGGCTAATGYAAATCTTTAGTCCTGTGSTGGCTCCCCTGGGCTCCTCCCCAGCTTGGGAGCTGTAAACCCACACTCTGGCTCCGAGGGACAATGGGTGTCTATGCATGGCCAAGTGCCTAAAATGAAGATGCTCCAATAAAAAGTATTGCATTATCCATTCTTCTTAATGGATAGAACTCTCAGGCATAGATCCCAGATCCCCAGATATTTCATCACCTTAAAAATTCAGGTACTTCAGAGCACTGGCAGCAGTGCAACAACTGTAAGGGAATTCCTTCTCAGGAARGGAGGTATGTTACCTGTTATTTATTTGGGGTGCTGCCTAAAAGGGTTGAGRCTATAGTAAGTGCTAGTGGGAGCTTGCTACTGTAGAGAAACTGGTTAGCATCTAAAGCCTTTATTTTAGGAATTTRAATGGAGATCAAAAAGGCTTAGTCACAGAGTTATTTATTTTCCATTTTCAGGGAAAATGCRCAAAGTGAGAACCTTAAACGCTGTTACCTCTGCAGCCTAAGACTTCAATCCTAAGAGTAAATAACTTTCCAAATTCTTCATTGCACAGAGAGTTTTCACATTATTGGCTCCAATGAATCTAGTGGTTTTTTTGAAAGCTCATTGATATGTATCATCTTCCATCACAAGAGAAAGAAAAAAAAGATTTTTAGACAATTTTTTCTTTAATACCATATTGAAGGACAAAATTCTGTTTTCTTTCCATGACCTAATTGTCCACCACTTTTGTATTATATTCAGCTTTTTATTATTGTTTGTAATGTGATTTTAGGAGACATCGGGAAAAATGTATAGAAGRATAATATTTAAACAGGCATCTGTTTTTTCCTGACTTAAGTCATTAATGACTGAAGACATACAAAGATATATGCATAGACATATTTTGTATATTTTATCTATAACTACACTGTTAATGTTCAAGTAATAAATGCACACAATCMCATTGAGTACTATACATCAGTCAGAATTAAGAAGCAGAAGAAATTATGCTYGGTCTGAGCAACATTCTCTGTACATCCAATAACCAGGAGGGTTTTATGCCTGGTTAAACAAACATGTCTTGTTAGACTATTTTGCTCTCCAGATTTTACCAAAATTGGTTTACTAAATATACGTGAAAATGATGAAAACTTGTTCAGGTCAGTGGAGAGTGTGAGTATTGCCAGACACCTGGCACAGCAACTCAGTTTTTCACAAATGCTCAGCTGAGCCTTGACTTGTTGTCCATACCACARTGGGAATCCCAGCACATCTGTGAAGCTGCCAGCTTCTTCAGCATTCCTGAGCACCTCTGGAGAGGGACAGAGAGATGCCAAGTATCTGCACATGGGCCCTGMACAGCAGCCAAGCATAGGGAAGGATTGAGCCCATAATTCAAACAAATGCACAGTCACAGTAAAGACTTCACCCTGYAGCAAGAGGGATGTTTCCAGAGCAGCTGCAATCCCAGCCTTCATAGGGTGAAGTGTGACACCAGMCTACCACCTTCTGTGGGTCCTTGTGACACTCCAGGAGGGAAGGCAAGAAAGGAAAAAAAGAATTATTTTTGCTTCTTTCATCTCACATCCCTTTCTTGGTTTTTTCCTCTCTTCTTTTAACTTCCCAGACTAAACTTCTATGACATGCAAGGTGGACAGCTTTTATTGGTACATTACTGAAAGGCTGCTGGTTCAGATGTCTAGGATAAGTGAGCACAGATCAATCAAATTTAATTGATTGTTGCTGAAGATTGTRGATGAAAACTTCAATGCTGTCTTTGGGCCTTATGAAACATCCCACCATGCCCTCTGTTGTGACCACTGTGTCTTAGGTCACTTGACCATAGGATGCTCCTTCTTCCATCCCTACTCTGTATGCCACTGGATTTCACTAACTGATCATGCCTTTAATAGCAGAGTTCAAATATATTCACACRCTCAAAGTCAGTTGGACCTATTGACACTATGATGGATTTTTTAAGAAGCAAACTATATTTTGTATTCTGTTGTATCAATTCTGTGTTCTCTGGTTGATCTGAGAAGATACACAGGCAGTAAGTGATCTAGCTAAGTAAATYATATTATGTTGTCTGAATTATTAAAAGGAAAATGTAGCTATTAATATTGCTGAAATAGTTATCTGCTACTATGTTACATTTCTATGAGAGGAAGGTATTTTTATGCTCTATTGAGGAAAGTTAGCACAGCTTTCTGTTCCCCTAAAATGTAAAGAGACTCCAACATAAGATCCTCAACCACTGTTTATAGATTGGTATTAAAGCAATGAGGGTTTCTGATTACCCCATTTGTACAGTAGGTCCTTTCCAGCCACCTGTGGAGTCAAAGATGAAACACTCAAACTAAGCTTATACTAACAAGGTCAACTTAGAGACAGGACACTGTAAAGGTCCTGGTAGATTTGCTGTTAACCTCTTGTACAGCATTGCAATGGGCACCACGGGAAGGCAGTACAGGGGACATTTTATCTCCTGAAGCCCAGATGAGAAAGTCAGGCTCCTGCTGCCTGTACCAAGAGCAGTCATCATTCCACAGTTCTGCTCTGTTTTAGGTGTCCTTCCAAAATTTGTTCTGGGCCATTAACCATTCATATGCGAAGTTAAGAAGCATAAAATACTGTCAAATACAACTAAGAGWATAGCATCTGTGAGCTGAATCCAAAGAAAGAACCTTGGCTGGCTGACCTCAGAGGTGTAAACACAGAGCTTAGATCTTTATATCACCTCTGTCAGCTTCTGACAAGCCAGGGAGTTATTAAGGCAAACACCGATTACTTGGTATTGCTAAGGGTCTTCATGTTCCTCAATTCTAGTTTTTTAGGAGCAAAACAGATTCCTTGTCATTTTTTTTTAACTAAGGACTTGGATTTCTATTTTTTTTACTCYGACAAACATTTTGCAAGTGCCTGTGACTTGAAAGACTAACAAGCAAGAAAAGCATTCAAATGYTTTGACATGTCCACAGCATTTCCCAGTTGCCTTCTCCAGCAGCTGGATTTTGTGAATCCCAGTTCAYGGACCCTCACAGCTGGATTTTTAAGTGCTGTTTTGTGAATACTGCTAGGTGTTTACAATATTAAAAGATGTTGTGATATGACACATTGCAATACCCAGGTCCTCTCAATGGATCCTCTGAAATTTGTGTTACAGCCTTGAAGTGATTCAACAGTTCTACCCATGCAATCCAAAAACTCTGTGAAGGAATGTKTTTCCACACTTGCTGGCTGAATTCCTTTCATCTCTCTCTGTTCTTTGTGTTGAGCTGTTTCCATCTCCTCTCTGTCCTGAGCACTKCTTTCACAGAATAAAACTTACTAGAAAACTTAAGATGTGCATATTGTGAAGAAGTCATATATGTCATTGTCCTATTAKTTCAGCTTTGGAGCCTATTTGACTGCAGATTTATAGAAGGCTTGAATAGCCCATACATTTTGTTAAAATATAAGATTTCTTGTTGATGGAGRGAGAATATAATGAACATGGGAATTAATCTTCATTTCTCTTTTTATTTCTTTGAAATAATTTGTGATGACTAGTTGAATATTAACACAGTAAGAAGTTGCCTGTCAGYTCCATCTTGGAAGTAGCGGATGTCAGGGGAATGATGCTGGCGCTGTAGGAGCACAAATTCAAACTACTCAATTGTTGCAGTTCCATAAAGAACCAAAGCTTATAAACTTTGTTTCCCAAAAAAGTAATTCAGCTATCACAAGGTACAAGGGACATTTAAAAGGTCATCATGAGAGCTAAGAAAAGAAAACTGAGGCAGTACTGCATTCAGAATAMTTTTAAGCATTCAAGGACAAGTTAGGAGGCTAAATAGATCTTTGGATCTGGGCCTTAGAGTCCTGAAAACAAAGGTGAGGCAGGAGATAGGATTGTAACTGGGCAAGTTGAATAAAGAAGCCTTATTTTGACCTAGAATATGCAAGAGCATGCTTGCAGGCAGTGGGAGAGGAGCCAACAGAGTTGAAGGTGAGGCTGAGATAATGAGAACAGAAATAAAGGAGGAAAGAGAGCTTGAAATAGCACGGACTGAAGAGATGAGAGGCAGATAATAGTCCACAGACCTCAGAACTGGAGACAGGCTGTGACTGGAAAGGGGAAATGAATGGTGGGGGATGGGGCAAAAGGATGGGGAGAGGCAGAAACTCTAGTAAGACCCATTTTTGTATTGGGATGGTGGAGTAGTATGAGAGGGAGGCAATACCGTCTAGCAGCAATGATGGAAATATTGTCAATGAAAACTATAAGTAACACTTGTCAGACAAGATGCTTGCTCATAGCTTACYGTATCAAAATATAATCTCTATCACCATCATTAGAAATAACAGTGGAAGGCAATTCACTCTGAATATCTGAGACAAGACACAAAAATGTGTTCTGAGATGCTTACCTATCAAAAATGGAGAGCTTTCTTGCCACAGAACTAATGAYATAGCCTCTTTTATCTACTCCCTATTTTCTTCCTTCCAGACCTTTTTTCTCTCTAAGTGTCTCATTAAATTCTTCTAAAATTGCCGCTTCCTTTTTTTCAGAAATCCACGTTATTCCRTTCACTGTTGACTCTCTGTAGTAAATTCCTGTCAAAATACCTTAGGGCCAGCCGTGAAGAGCACAGGGGTGACTGCCCAGTGTTGCATCACACCAGGCAGGTGCCTCAAATCATCATTCAAATTCAGTGATTCCCAGGCTTATAATTCACTCAAGCACTTCAGAAAACCTAATGTCCTCATCTTTTCCCATCAATATTCACACTRTAATGATTATAAATGCCTTTGAAAACATTCTGTTCTCTTTTCTTTSTATTCAATGTCTTTAAATTCAGCAATTGGTCCACTGACTTTGAGTACAAATTTTACTTCCTTTCAGCACACAAAGTTATACTGATACAAAAGTAGGAGTCTGTTCTTCCCATTTCTCCCAAGGATCACRTACTCTCAGGCATGGAGACATTTAAACTTCTCATTTATATGAATGCCAATTTGATTTTTTTCTTCTTAACATAAACAAAACCAAATACTTTTGGCTTTTTTTCCCCTTATGAAATATTTACAGTSCTTCTCTGTATTTTTATCAAAAATGTTAACTAATACGTATTTTCTTTATTTTTTCAAAGAAGATATTTTATATGGAAGATGACAACAAACTAATGCCCAATAAAAGTACTAGCCATCAAATAGAACATCAGAACTTTGTAGCATAAATTAAATTTTGCCAGGTCCTGTTGCAACCTTAGTTAAGACCATGACAGCTAAATGAGCTTCCAAAAGCTAAACAAAAATACAACTCTTGAAGGTCACAAGCCTGATGAAACCAGGGTTTAGACACAGAATATCCATCTTACTCCTAGGAAAGACTGGGTATTGTGTTAAAAAGCAGAGTTACCCTGGYTGTGAAAATAAAGTGGAATGAGACAAAAAAACCCAAATCAAAAAAAATCAAAAAAAGTGAAGAATGTAACACCTCTGACATAAACCAGGGAATGAAACACTGGATGCCAAATCCTGGCTCCTGTCAGATTGGATGTTGACTTCAGTGACTTGAGGCTTTTCTCTGCATCTGTACCACAAGGTAGGGAAAATAAAACATCTGCTTAATGCTTTGAATTTTCTCTTTCAAGTTGTGTTTTGTTTGCTTCCTCTTTGATCTTTGCATCGATTGCTTGTTCAATGGAAGCTGCTTCTCTTTTTTTGCGTTTCATAATCAGCAGGATCTAGTCACTCCAGGGCTTGGCAGAGAGAGACAGAGCAAGGCCTGCAGCTGGGCACCTGCTCCTCCTGGGCTCTGCAGAGGGCTCAGAGAAGATTTTGAGGCTGCCAAAGCCACGAGGAGTAAAGATAAACATCATACAAGYCTTATTGTAGTGAAAGAGGCTTGAGGACATTATGGAGAACCAAAAACATCAGACGGCACTACTTTACAAAATACRTGCAAGAGTGCAGGTCCCAGCACAGTGCCTGTGAAAGAAAGCCTCTCTTATCCCAGGGTGTGAGGCAGTGTGGGAGCTGTGCTATTGTCTCAGACCACATTGCATGGTAAAAAATGCAAGAAATGCAAGAAGCACTGTGAGTCCTGGCTGCCTTTCCCCAGAGCCATGGATACCTGGCAGGAGGGCACTGCACCCAGGAGGTGAATGGAGCCACAGCCAGCTCTTCCCAGCCAGGACACGTGGGAGCAGTGTGCAGCAGCCATAGGCAGGCACTGCTGCAGGGCTGCCCCTCTCAGCCACAGGCAGCAGGCTGGGGAGCCATGCAGGGAGATGTCCATGCACAGCTGGACAGTGCTGTTGGAGTGCTGACATCAGGAACAGGACAGGGAGAAGTGAAATAGCCACCTTGCATTTGAAAGAATGGAATGGAATGGAATGG
The DNA here is from genome assembly GCA_902810485.1 of Alauda arvensis. NCBI lineage: Eukaryota > Metazoa > Chordata > Aves > Passeriformes > Alaudidae > Alauda > Alauda arvensis. The sequence continues at coordinate 1,691,976 of CADDXX010000023.1, forward strand.
AATGGAATGGAATGGAATGGAATGGAATGGAATGGAATGGAATGGAATGGAATGAAGATGAAAAGGTTTGGTTAAGCCTACACATCAAAGAAAGTCTTTAGATAGTTAAAGAGATTGGTACAATGGTTTTTCTAGGACAGTAATTGCAGCCCAGTTCCCAAAGATCATTCAAAAGTGGCAGTTTAAGTTCATGGGCAAGATGGCTTAGGAAGGGTTTGTGTCCACATGAGCAGCAGCTTGGCCTCTGAAACTCATTGAGAGTTTTCTATGCCCTTCTACAGATCCCTGTCTAACCACAACAACCTTCTTTAGTAACACTGGCTAAAGTGCATCAATCCCTATTTAGTCTTTACATGATAATGAGCCTAAATAGGCAATCTGGTATTTACCTAAAGCTCCCACTGATTTCCGTGGCAGCTGGGATTGCTCAGCAGCTCTGAAAATCAGGCTACTTATATTTAGCTATTTAAATATGGAGTTAGAAGTCTAATTTTAGGTGCTAAAATTTGAAAATTTTGACCCTAATATTCAATACCAATTCATTTTCCATCACTTTCAGCAAAATTTTGAGGAAAAATTAGAACATTATGAGCAAATGATGAAATTATATTTTGTTCTCAAGTGATTGCATATATCTCTTTGATGGCTTTTTAAAATAGCTGGAGCTTCCAAACCAGTGCATTGAAATTAACCATATACACTGGTTATCTTAAGGAAAAATACCCAGCATGCAAAAGTTTAATTTTCCCAGGTTTTAACTTCAGAAAATTTTAATTTATTTTCTGTAGAATACAAGTTTGACCAGAGCTCCAGGCGGAGATGGCATAGCCATTGGCTTTCAAAGAGGAAATATATTATTATGATTTATTTTTCCCAGGAATTGTGGTACCAATCATAATGTAATACATGTTCTTGGTCTAACACATCTTTTATTTTTTCCTCTAGTGACTTAATTGTATTATAGTTCAGAGAATATTTCTAATACAATAATCTAACTGAATTGTTGGGGCCCTCTTCTTCACCTGTGTGGCTTCACAGAGATTCCACAGAAAGACCCTGAAACAGGGATAGCCTTCTGTAAATGAGTTAGCTGTGCTGCAGTGCAATTTTCATTTGGTTCTCCCCTGCTTCACAAACTGAGGATAAAAAAACGTTGTCTTTTTTCAATTCTTTCTTAATAAATGGATACAAAGTATGGCAACATCCTAAAGATTACTCCAAGTGAAGAAACACCTTATTTATTTGACTGGAATACCTCACCTCACCTAACAGACATATGACTCCCTCAAAAGTCTCTGAATTGTTGTGGATGGAAAAACTGTTTACCACCTTTCAATCTTCTTCCAGAGGTTCCCACTGTGCCATTTGGTCCATACATGGACCTTATCTGCTGGACCTGCAGCAGGACCTTGTGACAGTGCATGGACCCTGCCTGTTTTATTCGTCATGTGTATGAGCCGTTTCTGCTTTACTCACTCTGTGCATGGATCCCACCTGCTTCAGTGAGAATTCATGTAGGTTAACTCCAGTTTATCACTCCTGGCCATCAAACCCAGACCGCCAGATGGCCAAAGGCATGAAGGGAGCCCAGTGCTGTTGTCTCTGCTCTGCTGGGGCAGGTGGGCTGGGCAACCTCCAACAGAATATGGTAAAAACTAGCCCCCAGGTAGTAAAGTTTTAAATCACCACAGATGCTAGATAAATAGAATCATTTTATTGATTCTTGTTACAAAAGAACTACCACCAYCAAAAGAGCAATCAGAAGCCTTATACCTTTTCCTTTTGGTGTTTCTCTTTAAAATTTGCTGTTTCCTCCACAGGGAGTGTTACTCCTTTCTTCTATTTTTTTTTCTCTTTCCTGTTTTTCTATCATGATGGGTGATCAATCAGCAATTCTTTGCCTCTCATCCTTCAACTTTTCCCTCTCTTCCAAACAGTCCATTTCATCGTATAAAACTGATCCCTATTTCATCATTCTTCTTATTCATTTAAGATAACTGTAAGTCTTCCTCCTGCAATGAGAACAAAAGTTACTCAACATGACTTTCTTTAAAAGTCACAAATTTGCAGGGGAGATTACCCTGTTATCCTGGCTGTAAACCCTTGTGTATCACTGTAAACCAAATCCTGATCAGAGCTTTTCATGAAGCCCTGGATATATGGATATATGCTCAGTCAAGCAGTAGAAGTCATGCAAGTGGTGCACATATCCAAAAGAGAAGAGCAAAACATGGCTGGAGAGGAATTGAGGGAATTGAGGGAATTGAGGGAGAGTGGGAGGGTGATAGTCTGTATGCTAAAAGCCTTGGTTGTCTGTGTAGAGAAGCAGGATAGCCCAATGTCTGTCTCGTGAAATGGGAAGAGACAAAGCAAAGATGGGATCAGTTTCAGCTATGTATCCAAGTACTCATGGATCTTTACCCACACCAATCAGAGCTCAAAGATCTTCAGTTGTTCCCCCAGTTACCACCGATTGCTAGGTTCAGATTTCTAAGTTAACATTTTAAAGAAATACTTTATCTATTTTCTGCAGTGGGTGAGGTAGTGAGGGAGTTTATATTTTAGCTTAAACTAAGGTAAGTCCTTCACATGGAATTTTTTGGCAAAGCTGAGTTTTTTGTTAGCAACCCTGTGATTTTTGATGTASAAAATACTTTTCATTGGGTTTTTCTAACTGCTTGTTTTCCTCACTGTCTTTCTCATGTTTTTTGTGTTGGAATTGTACCTTTAACACTAATTTTTTTAACAAATAAAGAGAGATCTGACCTCTCTACTTAGTACATTTAAGAGGTAATCTCCATACAAATATGGCACAGGAAACAAATTTATAGAAAACAGGTTTATGCTGAAATCATATTGAAAGAGGTATAGAAATAATGCATGTSTTTTGCACTGAGAACATACAAAACAAATAGAAAGTGCATGTAACTGCTTCTCAAACACTGAATATAAAATTACCAACGGCAGAAAAGTGATCAAAGTATCAATATTTCATCTGTGATACCTTCTCACTTGAAAAAAAATCTCTTATTTTTGATGATTGTTGGTTTTTGTTCGCACACRTATTTAGTGAATAAATATGAATATGTAGTTCTAAATGAGAAAAGCAAAATTCACGTGAAGCTGCTCTGGGTGTATATGTTATTTTTTTAGGCACTAAACAAAGTAYTCATGCAGTATGAGACATTTTGCTCTGCAGATTCATATAATCACAATGCTCTTGAAATAGAAACATACTCTTGAAAGAGACAAGTCTTCTGGCAGCCCAAATGAATGAAAGAGCAGACTTGCAAATACTGGAGTTACAGGACTGCTCAAAGATCTCAATTTTTCCTTTTCTATTTACAYAGAGTCAAAAGTCATCCACTTAACTGCTCCCTACAGCTCTTTCTGCCTTCTCCAAGCTGCCAGACAGCAGTAAGCTGCCAGTAGTATAAGTGACAAGAGCATTTGTGTCACAACCTTAGGCCAAGATTACAAACTCATCCTATGASTTCCCCAGATGTGCTGATTAGAGTCACAATGCTTCAATCGTTTCAACACACAAAAGTGCAGTAACAACTGCATTGCTACTCAATSTCCTCTGCATCCCTACTGGCATCAATCAAAGTTTTATTTGTACCCATCTCCAACAATAAGATGAACAATGGGGAGACAGCAAACCAGTTCCATTTGATGTGGGTATGCCAGTCATGTGTGAAGCTGTAGTCTCACTTCTCCAATGTTGTCTGTAGAGGTACACAGAAAGAAATGCCAGAGTAGGTGAGCTGGTCCTTAACTCCGAGTCTCTCTCCATTCAGGATCTTGGAAGAGAACATATGGACATAATAATAACCGGTATTATTATGTATAATAATATCTGAAAGAGTATCTGAAAGAGCAAGAGCATCTGTCAGTTAACAGTACCCCTGCAGCCCAGAAGGTTCAAYAGGGTTTAATCCCAGTGCAAACAAACCTTACTGGGTATATATAGGGAGAAATGTGTATGCAGAGATGACCAAAATTTATTTTCAAGATGCGATTACCAGAAATATTTAGCTCAAGCTCTACCTCTTAAACAACCTGTAAGCTTGCCCAGTGCAGAGAASACAGCAGAAATGTTAATTGTAACCATGAAACCTCCAGAAATAACTTTCTCAATGACAAATCSCTTTAGACCATTCATCTTTTTACCACCCAGCAAGCAATACACAGAAAAATTCAAATTGCAGCCTGTCGCTGCCCGCTGTGTGCTGGTGCCGCGACAAGCTGGGGACTCCCCAGGCTCTGGCGCTTTGGACAGTCACCTATGGCCAACGTCGGAAAAAGGAATGAGACGGGTTCTTGTCCAGAAGATCCAAGAGTCCGTTTATTAACAAGAACAAAAATTATACACCGAAGCCCAGCAGAAACCTAAACTTGCAGCAACCCTCGGATACAATGCAGGGACAAGAACCCCAACAAGACTGGGATGGCAGGTTTTATAGGGTACATCCAGGCCAGAGTTTAGGGTCAGGGTCCAATTACAAGAAGAGGAGCAGGGACTGCAAAAGGGTGGGCTAACTAAGGAAAGGGAACTTAGGGGTCCAAATTGACAGGACTGCACCCCACATCTCTGCCTCTTGGGGCGGAGGCAGTCTGCCACAGCAGCCCTCAATGCCAAAGTAGCAGAAGGGCTAAGTAGTGTCCTGCCTTTCTTTGCTGCCTACCCAGCAGAGTTTCTAACAATTGCCTTAAACACCTTCAGAGGCATTTTGGCACAGCCAGGGCAGAGCTGGGACAGCACAATCCTTTCAAAGCTTTCTAGCCAAGAGCAAAGTTTCATTTCATCAGCTGTTCCTCTTTGGAATGAAAAGAAGTTTTGCTGACAAGCCAAATGCTGGCTGCGGTGACTGCTGCCTGAATTCCTTACAATRGGATTGATTGTATGTGTTGAAATATGTTTGAATTTGAGCAGATAGGAGTAAAGATGCATAAGAATACTAGTGTTAGGCTTTCTGTTATTGAAACAGCAGCTAGTGAGGAACAGCTGTGGTTATCTAAAAACACTCGTGCATGGAAGAACAATTTTTGTTTCAAAATCTGAAAGAAACTCTAATGATGAATCATAGGCAGGCTATAAATAAAACATGACTATGGATTTGCAGACCCAGAAACACTGTCATTACAGAATGTTGGGTTTAGGACCAAATTACCTTTTTTTAAAAAATCTATCAGGATCATTTTGGAATAATTACTYCTATGATGTCAAATCCTTTGCCAAGCACAGTGAAATTTGTAGCAAGACATGTGACAAGCATTAAGGTTAAGCAAATGAGCCTGGCTAAATATCTGTTAATCAGCATGACTCACCAGCCTTTTATACATTCCCAACTTTACATCCTCTTTCCATAGATAATAAAGGAGGGAAGGATAGAATTACCAATCTTCAGCCYTCTTTGTGCTGAAAAGATGAACAGTTCCCTGAGTCTCATTTTTCAGTCTGAAAGGTCAAATATACTTTCTGTGTCTGGTGAACAGGAAAGATTTGGGAAAACCATAACAGCTGATGACTAGCTTTATTAATTAATGGTAGTTATAGTTAACAATAGCATCCATTCTTYACAGAATCACAGAATCATCAAGATTRGAAGAGACCATCAAAATCATTTTGTCCAGCCATCGGCCCAGCACCACCATCATCACACCTAAACCATATTCCCTAGAGCCACATCCAGACACTTCTTGAACACCTCCAGAGCCTTCCAACTCCACCACTTCCCTGGACAGCATAACGCAATGCCTAACTATTCTTTCAGTAAAATATGTTTCCTAATATCTAATCTGAACCTCTACTGGTTCAAGTTAAAGTCATTTCCTCTCATGCTTTCATTTGAGACATGGCAAAATAGATTGTCTCCCACCTTATTATTTCCTCCTTTACAGTAGTTGTAGAGAGCAGAGATTCTCCCAAGARTCCTCATCTCCAGSCTTAACAACCCCAGCTCCCTGAGCCTCTCCTAAAAAGATTAGTGATCTAGATTCTTCACCAGCTTCATTGCTTTTCTTTGGACATGCTCCAGCACCTCAATGCCCTTTGTGAAGTGRGGGGCCCAAATTTCAACACAGAATTTGAGTTGCCTCACCAGTGCCAAGTCAAGAGGGACAATCATTGCCCTGGTCCTGCTGGCCACAGTACTCTTGACACAGGCCAGGATGCCACTTGGCCACCTCAGGACACTGCAAGCTCATATGCAACCAGCTGTAAAACAGTACCCCCATGCACTTTTTCCCTCAGGCAGCTTTCCAGCCATTCTGTCCCCAGCCTGTAGYGTTGCATGGGGTTCCTGCAAGCCAAGTGCAGGATCTGGCCCTTCACCTTGTTGACCCTCATACAATTGTCCTAGGCTGGACCTTCCCACCATCCATCAGAATAACACTCCTGCATATTGYCTGCACTGCAAACTGACTAAGGGCACCCTCAATCCCCTCATCTAGGTAGTTGATAAAGATATTAAACAGGACTGGCCCCAATACTGAGCYTTTGGAAACCAAATCCAATCTTCAATCAGATTTAGTTCCATTAATTACCACTCTCTGGGCCTAGCCATCAAGTCAGTTTTTCACCCAGCAAAGGGTACACCTGTCCAAGCCTTGGACTTCTAGTTTCTCCAGGAAAATATTGTGGGAGACAGTGGGAGGCCTTCATGAAGTTTAGTCAGATAACATCCACAGCCTTTCCTCATCTCATAAGTAGGTCACTTTGTCGTAGAAGGAGATCAGATTGGTCAAGCAGGATCTGCCTTTTATAAACTCATATTGGCTAGAACTGATCTCCTGGTTGTCCTGCCTCACAATGACATTCAGGATGACCAGCTCCATGACCTTCCCTGGTACCAAGGTCAGGYTGACAGGCCTGTAGCTCCTCAGGTTGTTCTTCTGACCCTTCTTGTAGWTGGGCATCACAGTTGCCAATTTCCAGTCAGCTGGGACTAATTAAACCAAGACTGTTGGTAATTGATTGAAAGTGGCTTGGAAAACTCTTTCACTAGCCTCTTAATTGTTCTGGGTACATCTTTCCAGAGAATATAAAATTATGCCTCAAAAATTCTCACTTGTGGAGAATTTTAAAAATTGGGATGGATGGAACCAGAAATTCATCAGACTTTATGGGATTTGGTAGCTGGATGGTAAATTACTTATTCACTGCATGCATTCTAGCCTTGTATGGGACTCATATATAATTTAGTGATGTTCTGAAGACAGGCCTTTATTAGTGTTTTCCACCATYATTTGCATAGACACCTTATTGCCCTCAAGATGCCTCCAAAGCCTTCARGACATTATGCAGGCACTGCTATCTATGTATTCAGGTTTTACTGCAGGCACAGGGTGGTCTCAAATAATCAGAAATGTGCTCAGATACCATGGTTCATTTGAAAGGAAAAAWTTAAGCCTAAAAATAAAATTTCTTTGATAGTCCGGTCTTGCTTTATCTTGTACATTCAGGAATGAAATGTAGCAGTAAAAGCAGAACAGTTTGACATCAGCCTGTTTTGGTATTTTTACCAGTGAGTTCAGGTATATTTTCTCCCAGAAGGTTCCTTAATGCCATACACAACCTTTTCTCTTTTCCTGGCTCCAAAGATGATATTGTCTGTAAAAGAGGACAATAAKTGTTTGTTAAACTGAATTGAAAATGTGGGTAACTGCAGAATGTTTAATATATAAACTGTTTATATTTCATTTGCCATTTCACCAAGTGTGCAGACACTTTTATTCAGCTAAGAAATATTTAAACTGAGCTCTTTCTATTATTACTTTTTTTTGTTAAAAAAGAAACATTTTTCAATACTTTGTATGTCAACAAGTAAGTGAGATTGATTGAACTTACCAGCAATTAAACTTCCATTAAAATAAATGCATTTCATATTGATGCATTTGCTTTGTTTTCAAACATCACAGCCTTGCTATGCTTCCTTTCAAGGAAATTGAAACTTTCTGGTTTGAAATTGATGGTGTAACTACCTTTAAAGTTTTCTCCATAGATAAAATTGGCTTCTCCCCAGTTCTCCTGCACCATAAGGCTGCCAGTTAGGCTTCCTCCTGTGTAAGCAGTGTAATCCCTGTGCCACAGCAGGAAATACATCCTCGGCTACAACCTTTCCTTTGTGCCTGGAGTACCTCTGCTGAGAAGAGTTTGCAGCTCAGGAGCAGTAACCAGTGCGTGAGCTGAATGCTTAAGCTCTTGTGAGTGATAAATAGACAAGGGATGTTCTTATCCTGATTCAGAAATCTTCTCTACCTGGGCACATACCTACTGTATTAGAGAAATTTCACGTCCTCAGCAGCCTTTCTGAACTGACATGGGCTTTTTGGTAGTGCAGGACTCTGCTGTCTGTCAGTGCTAATGGCTGGGTGGTCAACCAGCCTCAGTAACAGCATTCTCCCTTATTCAGCTATTATATTATTGAACTGTTTGAGGGAAYTTCTTTACTAGGGTTTGAATGTCTCTTTTCCTGCTCTTTATTTCTGTTTATCCAAATCCTCACTCAGAGGGTCTCCTAAYGCACTGATAAGCTGATGTTTCTTCATCTCTTCCCTCTCTCTCTGATTATTTGCAGCTACAACCAGAAGCTGATGTCATGAAACTGCTTATGTTGTCATCTGAAACATAAGTGAGACATACAGCATACACTCTTTGAGTAAAAAAGTATTTGGGCTTTGCTCCATTGGGATCCTATACAGCATTTAGATTCAATCTACTTGCTTGCCATATGGACAAACCCTGTTTAAAGAGATGCCATCTGTCGAGCTATATGCAGACATGTGCTCATACTTTCTATTTTAAGAATTTTCTTCCAATTTTTAATGTTGTTTTTCTTTTGGCATTGGATTGGTCACCTGATCAGTTATAGTAGGCTTTATAAATTAGTCAGAYGCTGGGTACGCTTTCCAGCAATCCTGTGGCATGCTGATGGCCCTTCTCTGAGAAGCCCTTCTCTGAAGCCTGATGCTCTTGGCTCCTGGCAGTGCTGGGAGGGCTCTGGGGTTCTCTGTGCCCTGGGCTGTTCCCAGGAGCTGTGTTTCCACRGACACACGCTGAGGGCTGGCACCCACCACACACCTCGGATACTGGGACTTGCTGTGGCCACAATAACAAGCAAATCTCCTGACCTAGGTGAGTCAGGAAAAGAKCAGATTAGTTGTCTGTGTTCAGAATTTGTTCCATGAGCCAAAGTGAGTGTTGTGCAGGTGAACAAGTCCCCAAAATACATAAAGTGACCATGTATATTTTGTTTCTGATCCATCCACAGCATGGATCAGTTCTAAGTCCTGAAGACACAAGGCATAACAYTCAATATTAAGTTTTCCATTGAATGAAATCTAGCACTGATCTCTATTGTGAACCTCCCAACTGTTTCAAAAGGAGCCAATATTTTACCTATTATTTCATCAAAACTTACCAGAAAATATACTGTCCTCTTGCTGTTTTAAAAATATCATTTAACTGAGCTCCGAGATGTCCCATGACAGAATTTCTGTGAAACTGCAGGCTGAGCAGGACTTCTTAGCACAGTTTAGAACAAACTTTTCATGCTTTTTCATGTTGTTATTTTTGGAAAATAGGCTGTCAACTGGGACATTTCTTTTTCTCAGTCAGTCTTAGATGAGGCMGTCAATGGAACAATTGATGATCACCACACAAATTCAGAGATAATTAAATGGTAAGGGAAAGGATTTTACTTGATAGACATGTTGTGCTGCCCTCAGCACAAAGACAAAAGACAGGATATCTGTGTAAAGAAAGAAAGCTAGATTGGAGGGAGACAGCAGCATTACAAAGATCTCTAGGAACAAACACATACAGTGAGCAAGAATGGCAACCTGTTCAAAAACCTCAGATTTCTTCAGTGAGAAGAAACAAACAAACAAAAAAGCACATTAATACTTCTCTCTAATTGAAAATCGTCTGAAAGCATCCATATTGCARAGAATTTTAAGTTGCTCAGTTCTGAATATGTTCAGATAATCTGGAGRACAGCAATTCTTCCAGAATAATGGTGGGTCAGCAAGAGGGTATCAGTTATCCTTTTGGATGAACTCATGTTTCTGTATAGAGTTGCTAAGATATTTAGGAATCTACATGGATCAGGAACAAAATATACAAAGGGAAGCTTAAATACCACAATGCACTTATTGACCTCTTGAGTAAAAACATGGCTTTCTGGCCCTCCTAAATTGAGTAAAGTCTTTGGATGATCTATCAGTTTGAATACTACTAGAAAAAATTAAACCATCAGTTTTGTTCTTTGTTTTGTAATTCAGAYCTGTGATTCATCAGACTCTGTATGAAAATTTTTCTGTCCAAATATTTGGACTGCTCAACCATCAATCTATAATTTTTGAACATTTTAGAGAGTTAAACAATTTCTTAATAATATTGGAGTTTTTCTGTAATTTAGGGGGAAAATGAAAATTAAGTACCAGTGCATATATTGGCTTTGTTTCTTCCTCTTTTAAATGCTTGTGTTATCAGTGTCATATTAAATCTTTCAAAAGCATATAAACCACAGTTTTAGCATTATGGTGCTCAGATGTTTTGAGAAACATGTCTCATCATCTTTATACAAAAAATTCCAAGAGAGATCATGTATGTAACTAAAAAGTAAAGAAACTTTATGCTTAGTTCTGATATGTAACATGGTTTYAAAATAATACCAGCAAATAAGATTGTGGTGTCCTATTTCTGAGAGTAAAAAGTAGCAAGACACTGACAAATGTTACACACAGCTCCATAAATTAAAACATGATCATTTTGCCCTGCTAGAATGATGAGGAACATGAGTAGAATTAAGTGCATGATTAAGAATCAATTTTCTTAAACTTGAGAGATCTCAGGCAGGCCCTTAAGTGGCAACTGCTCCTGGAGTCATGGGCAGTGCAGAGAAGGAAACTGGGTAACCGTGGGTCCTGTCACACACCAGCCTGGCATGGACAAATGGACAGGGTTCCCCCAGCTGACTGAGAGAGAGGGCTACCTAACCCCAGAGGATTCTGAATTCTCATTTCATGGACACATCTGGTATTCTTATGATTCATTAGGATGGAGCTTTGTAAAGCACATTTGGGGCACATTTGCCCTGTCTGCATAACTACACTCCAGTGTAGTTACTCCGTGTGGATGCCTCCTCATAATTACATATCTGAAATCTTTCAAAGAAATTAGCATGTTTCCAAAACATTTCACAAGGTGACATTTTGCAGGCTGCAGAAGGACAGTTCCCTAGATGACAGGGATTTCATAGAGAAGAAATGAATACATTTTAGTCTTAAAACATGCTCCTGGATTCTCTGCTCTTTTGAGATTTCCACACCTGTTGCCATGGTTTCCAGTGCCAGTTACATCTTTGTCTTGTATTTCTTTTTTCCAAATATATCTTTTTTAAGACAGGTTTATGGTTCCTTGTTCTGAACTGTCCTGTGGGGTCCAGAGAGTCTCTTGGACCCTTCCCCAGACACATTTAGCTAACTAAATTTTGTCCTAATGATGCTTCTGCACACAGAAGTGTCTATATTTTTAACAGTGGRTATATTTTTAGCACTGCTGTTCATGCTGAAATACATTGCTGAAAAATAAAATTTCACATCAGGGCATCTCTGTCTGAAGCAGAATGAAAATTTCATTGGCCCTTGCCAAAACCACATACCTATCCTGAGCCCACCATGCTCCTTCACTCCTTTGTCATGGAATCCAGGAAAACCAACATAGAAGAGAATGGTTTTTTCCCCCTTCCAATTATTTCATCCTGTATCACTCATTATAAACTTAAAGTGATTCAAACTATCTTTTTTGCCTTAAGAATTTTCTGCATTAATTTCAAAAAGAATTAGGCAAGATGAATGTCAAGGTTTATTGGCAGAGAGAGCTCAGCCTAAGAATTCTCACTGAACAGATAATAAATCTTCCTGTTCATCAAGATGCTCTCAAATTCCCTATAGCTACAAACAGTCTGTRTAAGCAAGGTCAAAATATAGCTGACTCCCTTTGCCAGTTCCTTTTTGAAAAACATTATAAATTAGAAACTGGATTGCAAGTCTCATAAATACGTTATTTACCTGCTGAGAGGTGGCCTAGTCAGGATTTGCTATATTGAATTCAGAAATTAGTGCTAGGGAAATCTCGCCAGCTAGAAACTCATGACATCATCAGGTAGTCTCCAGACATATTTATTTTCCTATTTTAAAAATATATGAATGAGAGAATAAAAATTATCTATCTGGAGATAACAAAAGTTGGGTGAAAAAAAACTAAACTGCTTTTGGCCCACAAAATGTGCATTCCCACATTGGTTTCCTGTTCAGGACACCAAAGTATTACATCTATTCAAAGGCAGATTCATATACAACTTTAAATGGGATCTTTTACAGAAGCTAGGAGGTGAAATAAGTACGAATAGACAAGGTTTGTTATCAAGAAGAAGAGAAAATGGAAGAAGTAGGGGTGAGATCAGAACTTATTGGGAAGACTACATCTCTTCAAGTAGAAATAATTTTTTTAAAAGGCTCTATGAACTAATGGTTTGAGATCAAACTTTCAGAAATGCTAACATAGTTATCTGATATGTTCACATGTAAAACTGATTTCAGATGTACATAGTGATCGCTGTCCAGCTGAAATTACTYATTTACACACAAAGATTTTAAAGCCCTGGGGGTGAGGCCAAAACTTCATCTGAATTCATTACTAGAGTGAATGAGGAAGGCTGTAGTCTGTTGAACAAATGGACATACGAATAGGCCAAAGGAACAGAGAATAAAAAAAGAGGAAAAAAAATCACACATGCCTGTCCAAAACAGGCATTCTTTCAGGGCATGTTAACTTATCTGGTGGAGAGGGTCTGTTTGATTGACAGGACTGAAAGAAGAAKGCTGAAGTGTTGCTGATACTTTTTRCACTCAAACATCTGTATTAAATTATGTTTTTCTCTCTTTTTGTCAACAAGCTGGCAGGGTGCACACAACATGTCAGCTCTGTWATACCAGCACCACTGCTGGAAAAGCCCAGTCTGAATGCTTGTTTCTGAGAATAGATGTCTCTAACAAGAGAAAATATAACCAGTCGTGAAAAGAATCAACAGGTGATGTGAGTCAAAATTATACTTAAGCCTTATAATGCTCAATTTCTGGCTCTGTCCAGATATTAGCTGGCAAGGAAGCATATCCACAGTCTATGTCATAGATGCCTGCATTCCCAGTTCCAGGAATCCCATTCCCACAATGTTTTCAAGCAGGCACTCCGTTCCCTGCCGCCTGGCTGGTTAATGATGGRAACAGCACACACACCATATATTTGCTGAGGCACTTCAGAATAGCTGTGCTGGTCCTGACCTAAAACAAGGAATGAAACACCATGGCAGAAATGTAAAAGAGCCACTCAAAAGCTTGTTTGAAAAGAGGCCTGACTTCAGATTGTTTGCCTTTACAGCAGGTTGTTGAACTAGGTCTTGTGCAATCACCTTGCGTGTCCTATTCAGATGCTTCTGTCCATTTTTACAATGACCTAATGCCTACAGAACTACTTGCTGCTCCTAGGAGTACCCAGCTGCAACTAAACCTAAAGGACACCAGGTTTTGAATATTATGTTTTCATAGCACCTGCAAGACTATTATTAAGCTCCAGTCCAGCACATTAAATACTTTCTTTGCACTGACAGCCATTGGTGAACACTCTCTGCAAGGTGCTCCAGTTCTCAAAACACCACACCACAGTTAACACTTAAAAAAAAATCATAACAAGGGGTTTTGCTCATTCCCAGTGGGAAAAGGATAAAAAGAATCACAAGGAATGCCAGCATCCCTGCCAATGTGGTGGGAGTCCTGGTAGAAAGTGGAATAGGCACAGCAAACAGAAGGTTACAGCTTTTGCCATGTAACCATCGTGATGACAGAGGAGGTGACTGCTGTGACAACAACCAAGAAGGCTACTGCATCTTGTTTCTGAGCAGAAAACCTGCACTGCCCTCAGTGGCAAAGAGGATTAAAAGGATGGCCTGAGATAAATGGTCGGTCAATAAGAACATTTTAATTAGAATCTTTTTTCCTGATTAAGTGCTATACACACCTACCATGACATGTTTTTCATATATGTCAGTACTGACAGTCTTTCATTTAGGAAAGAAATGCAATAATATAGAAAAGCCCAGTTTTAGCATTTTTTGAAAAGCTGTTTTAAAGTAAAAATTATTATAATCATACTTTCTTGAAAAGGTGAAATCAGAAATGAAATGTTGTGTCTCCCCAAATCAAAACCAAAAAATCCAGTTGATTTATTACAGCTTTTGAAAAGGCTGTTGCTCCTCTGTTACTTCAGAGCAAGTGAAAAATCAGAAAAYTAGAATTTTGAGTGTAAAATATATTCCCAATTCAATTATTCATCTTACAAAGCAAATCTGACAGCCACTTGAATTTGTGCATCCATTAGCATAGCTTTTCACATATTCTGCACGTACAACTGGAAATATTTTGATATTGCCAAAGCTGTTTCACCTTCACATAGACTATTCTAATCTTGCCTCATGAAATAGCTGGGAAAAGGAAATATTATCATTATCTGAATTTCACCTCTCTCCCATGTATTGGATATCACATGTGGAATTCTACAAGATTTTTCAAAGCAACATTGTACCCTTGGAATCATTTTTTTTTTCCCTAGAAAAAGCACATGAAGTTAATTTATAATAATAAAGGTTCCTTTGGTGGGTTAGCCTTGGCTAACACCCAAGCACCCACCAGATGCTTGCTCACTCCACCCCCTTGGTGATGTGGGGGAGAAAATAAGAAGAAAAGGAGCAAAAAAGCTCATTAGTTAAAAGACAGAGTTCACTTACCAGTTACTGTCAAAAAAGACTGAACTTTGCAAAAATTAACTGAAATGTTAAAAAAAAACCTCACAAACAAACAAACAAACCCAAAAACATAATTGTTAATTCTAGTAATGGAAAACAAAAATGCAAACATTTAAAAACTACTTTTCCTTCCCCTCTTCTCAGACTTAGGTTCTCCCCACCCTTCTCTGCATTGCTGCAGGCATCACAGGGCTGGGTTATTTTGGTCAGCACACAGCAGTTGCTCTCTCTGTTCCCTCCTTCTCATGTTTTTCCTTTGCTGCAGTATGGATCCTTCATGGRCTGCAAGGGATATCAGCTCTGGCACCTGAAGCATCTCCTCCTCCTCCTCTTGCTCATATGATGTTTTGTGTTCTCTYTGCTTTTTCTCAAAATTTTGTTCCCTCCTCCTCTTCCCTGTGGCAATCTGCCCTTTCTTAGACATGTTTTTCCAGAGAAACCAACGGCTTGGTCACGTTTTGCAGAAGGTCTGTTGGAGTCTGTTGGGAGGGGCTRTGTAGYCCCTGATCTCTTCTCACAGAGGCCACTTCTCCAGCCCCCCCACTCTGACACTAACACCCAATAAAGTGACTCATTTCAGTCTGAGCTGTCATATTCACAAGATTCAGCTCAATCAACTTTCACCATTTGGAAGTTTGACTACAAAGGATGTTTTTCTTTATGATGGGGATAACATCTTCACAGAGCAATCTTTCTGAACACTTTCTGAAGTGTTTATCTTATCCTTTTGGGGCTTTCTATATCTTGAATGAGAAAGCCACAGATGCTACACCTTTCTTCTGTATTGGTTGAAGTGAATCCCCTCTCTCAGCATAGCTAATTATCTAAACTCTCCATCTYAGCAGCAGAGAACATATCAAGAGCAGTTCTGAACTCCAAAGATGGGAATTGTCTCATTTCAGCTGGGGAATTATCTTAGTTTTAGTAATCAAAAGTCCAGACAGATACTGAAAGTTTGTCATCTGATCTTCTCTACAGGTGATGGAGGAGAGTCAGGCACCTTGAAAAGTACTTCAAACCCCTGTGTTTAGATGGAAGGCATGACTTTCCTGAAGTGTGAATTCTTTCCCTTGTCTGTAGAGGGGATCTTGGTGACTGAGATGACTAAACACCTCTTCATCAGATATGTCATACTTACATTTCAAAACCATTTGCTGAAATTAATGTGCTGTGCTCTATATCAGTCTCTGTAGTTTATCTGAATGTTGTCATTAACAGAAGAGCCTGATAGGTGAAGAAGAAAAACATTTAGTAGGAACAAAATTAGAAATGGAAAGCCAGCTAAAGAGCCAGTATTCTGTGGGCTCACAGCAAGCCATCRTGTCCTTCTGCAAGTCTGCCATAAGGCAAGAAAGATAGATGAGAGCTGCCACTCTTCAAACCACTGAGCAAAAGAACCTCATCCTGGAGAACTGGAATAATCTACAAATTGKATTTCTGTCTTTCTTTAATCACTAGTCTTTATATGTAACAGCTCTATTGAATTGGCACTCCAGAATTTAAATATTCTATCATTCTCTCATAATCAGTTGAMTATGCCTGACTAATGCTAGAATCCCAAAATAGAATTACAGATGTGTATCTGTGACAGGAGGACCTGGAAGACCTTTGCAAGGGATGCACTACTGAAAAATGTACCATATCTGTGGCTGAGGCTCTTTCTCCCTCTACACAGATATTCTACCCTCATATTTAACAGCCTACCTAGAGTTTTGATGAGGAAGTGTGTTAAATACTGCAAAGTTTTCTTGCCAGTGAACATTAARGCACTCTGTTGTGATAGCCCAATACCTGATGACACAGCTTTCACACTTTCAGAACAAATTGTTGAGTTGCCCCAATTTCAATTATAGTTGATAATGATAAATGGCAAAGTACTTGTTTCCAAATGTTCTTTCTGAAGAGACAAATCCACAAAGCCTGCCATCCCAATGCCTGCTCAGTTGATTTTCACTCTTTTCTGTATGTCAAGGCAAGTTTCCATGATTTGGTTTTCTACATGTTTACTTACAATGTATCTTGAACAATGTATTGTCTTTTAGTAAAGCTTCTGTTATTCCCCCCAGGATTTAATACCACACTTCATAAATTCTGTCTCTTATAATTAGCAAGAGCTACAATTTTCACAACTCAAATTTTATTGCATTTCTCTATGCACAAATACTCTCCTACTTGTAAGATGCCAGCAGTGTTTTTTCCTATTGTTCTATAAATATCTGTCTCACTGTACATCTGAGGTAATCTAAAATGTTTAAGATCACACAGCCACTCCAGCTAATGAAGTTTTGATGTTTCTCCTGTGCTGTTGTACTAAYCAAAGGTGAAGAAGAATACTAATCTATTTTAAATAATCAAAAAATGAAAGCTACTTCAGCAGGTGTGAAATTTCTAAAGGTTTGTGTAATTTAACTCCTGCAACAATTTATTCCTTAGACTCTCCTGTTTTTGTTACTGGGTGCACCCAGTGGTGAAATTAGTGTTCATTCCCTCAAAGGTATCTGCTTCTGAAAAAAACATACAGGCTCTGCTCTGTTTAAAAATACCTTCTATTCCACAGCCAAAGAATGTGTCACTTCTCAAAATCTTGGCTTATGGATTTGTTTTTTCAGGTTATGTAAAATACTGCTCCTTACACAGTGCCCAGCATGGTTCCTGTGCCTYAGTGCCCTGGGCCTGCCAGTGACCGGCAGGGCTGGACAAATCATGGGTGCAAACATAGAGAATGTTTTTCTCTCCCATCTGATTCTCTGTCCACCAGTGACCTGCAGGACTGTACAAATGAAAGTTGGAAGACCAGTGACTGCCTTTTTCCTTCTTTTCTCTTGATGGTGTTCCTGCTTGACTCACTCCACGGTTTCAGTCAGATGCACAATCTCTTTTTGCTTCTTATTACACAGCATTTCTGTGGGCTGATAAACAGCTGTTGGATATTTTCTGTGCCAAAGAAGATCACAGCAGTGATAGGGAGAGTGTAATTCTTACAAAATAAATGAGGCATTATGTAAATAAAACACTTTTAAAGCCTCCAGGCTGCAAGGTGCTATCCAAATAAGTATCACCCACACCCTCATGTGCTGCTAAAAAAAAAATCAGGGTTAAATGTCAGTTTAGATGTGCATTTCAATGAGGGTTAATAGTTCCACAATAAATGACTCATTCAAAAGCATTTGTCTGGGGGCAAGGCAGAAAACACATGAATTTCGCCTCCAAGAGAGAYATGTTTGGGGGGATTATTTTGCACATAAGCCTGATGCTTGAGCAAAGGGACTTAGAAATTCTCTGCATGTTTGAAAAGCATATCCAAGCAGCTTAAAGTGATTTTTTCAAAGCCTTTTCCAACATACAATTTAAATAGGGTGGCAGAAATTGTAGCTCTTCTTAGAAGATGAGGCATAGGATCTTTTCCTTTGAACCTGCATGCAGTTACATGCTCTTTCTTAAATGTTTCAACTGTCTGTTTTTCTTTTTGGTTCTCACTGAATGGCTTTCTCATTCTTATGTAAGGATTTTACCTCTGATGCATGTAAACACTATATATTTCAATAGTAAGTGATCAGGCAGGCAGAACAGCATRTCAGTGTTGCACAAGGATGGGCAGTGATGATTGCCCCCCTTCAAAAAGAATTATGCATGTTATAGATGCCATGTAAGAATTTAGAGGCATATCCTGGAACCACAGGCCAAGCTGCAAAATATATTTAAATATGTGGGTGTTGGTCCTGTTTGTTAGATGCCAACAACATRAGCAGGTTTAGACATTGAATGCATAATGAGAAAAACCTGTACTCTAAAGGACTGGTAAGAGGAGATGCAGTCAGGAGGAGGKTCTAAGTGCTGGGTGTCAGTTGAGTATCAAAAAAGGATTTTATTTCCTTTCCTTTTTTGACTAATACAAGCAGGTTGCCATGATGATGAAAGGCTTAAATAAAYCTAATAATTTACAAAAATATGTCCACGGTACCTTTAAAGGGCTTTGATAATTCTATCATTGTCAAAGGATCTAAAGCAAAACAGCACTCATTTCTATGAGTTACACAGAGTGTAACCATGAGGTATACCAAAAGTGAGATTATGCCAGCTGGTGAAAAAGCATAGGGTTTGTATTAAGGAAGCAGATTGTACTTAAAGCCTTTATGAGCTAAAAGAACAAGCAAACCTATGTCTAAGGGCTGCTACAGGCCAGGAGAAACCCCCACTCAGTAGGAAAAGGCTGTAACAATTAATCAGCAGGAAAAGTTTTTGCTATTGCTATTTTCATGGGAATGTATTGCATAGAGACCTGAAACAGCTCTTCAGGGCACTCTGTCCTGCTGCCACAAACATCTGCACGGTTTTGTTCCCAGGAGGACACCGTCACCGAGAGCAGACAATAATGGGTTGTTAGCATTTCTGTATTTAGATTTCTGCAAAATATGCTTCTTATCACCCAGGTGGAAAGCAGCTTTGCAGAAAAGGGCCTGGGGGTCACACTGGACACCATGTGCTAGCAATGTTTCTGAAAAGGTGKGTCTTAGACAYCATTAGCAGAASTGCTCCTAGCAGGMTGAGGGAGRTGATTGTTCCCTCCTACACAGYACTGGTGAGGCCAAACCTAGAGTGCTTGGTCCGGTTCCTGGCTCCTCAGTACACAAGAAACCTCGGACCTGCTGGAGAGAGCCCAGATCTACAAAGACAGGACAATCCTGGAATGACAAACAATTGACAACTAAATAGCTTTGCCCAAATCCCATTGTATTTAATAATAGCAAGAATGTTACTTTTGGGAATTAAGAGTAACTTTTTCCTCAACATGTAATGCAAAAAAATAAAAATTGTCTGACTGAAAAGCCTGCAGAACTCCAGGGAAGAGAGCTAGGGGAGGCAGGCATGAATATCTGAAGGAGTTAATAATTTTGACAGAGGTATTAAATATTATGGCACATGTTTGATATAGAACGGAAAAGTGACACTCTGGTTTGCAGTATGACTGAAGTTTACCAGTCTGAGCTCTGGCCCACTGGCTCCCTGGTGCTGCTGCCTCAGCTGAGGTCTTGAACAAAAACACGGTAATTTTCCAGGTTGCTTGCAGAAGAACAGGAACATCAAAACAAACTTTTAATCTGTTCTGATGTTTGCTACTCCTGGGAGAAGAAAGCACTTCAATCAGAGTTAGAAAATATGACTGGAACCAAACAGCTTCYCTCTGAAGTTTTCCAGAACAATTACTATTAGAGCTTGTTATGTGGTGACCTTAATTTCCTTATACAACTGTTGGGGTTTGTGATTTTCCATWTGTATTGGTTTGTTCYAAGCTACCCCTTTTTGCTGTTTGCACTTGGTTCTGCCTGGTCCGCCTCCCTGATGCACCCCTCCCTGAGCTCCTGTCCATCTCCCCTGTGCCCTCCCCTGGCACCTGTCWGTTTTCCCCAAACCTCACCCTTTGTTCTGGAGAGTTCTGTGGTTTCTTCTTGGTGATTTGATGTTTAATGTTTGTCCCTCCCTCGAGTTGTCCCCATTGCTCCCAGTTGATGCCTATCCAAGTTGTAACCACACCCCAATCCCTCCTGATTGGTTTGTTGTTACTGTCCCTCCCCCTGTTAAAAGGTGTTGCACACGCCAGAGAGGGGCTCCTTTGGGCAATCCCCTCTCAGGGTAATTTGCCAAGCTCAGTAAACCCTGAGAACTTAGACCCCCAAAGGAGTCAGCCTCTTTTTCCAACGGCAGCAGGAAGGTTTCTACCACTCTTGCACCCACCGGGGTCTGTGTGTGTCCTTGACCCACAGATCGTGGCAGGGTCGCCTCTGGGCWGAGCTAGCCCTAGAAGAGAGGGACCACCTGCMTACAACAGTATAGAAGTTACATGCAGTGTTGCATTGATCTGCCTTGCAAAATTGAATTTTCCTTCTCATCCTCATTTATATTGCTCATGTCTGCTGGAGTCATGAGTCCAGATTTAGGATCCTGCTCACTATGCCAAAGAGTGGTCCAGATCACTTAAAGAACCACTTTCAAAGAAATTAGCAAAAGTGGTTTTAAGGTCATGTTGCAAAAGCATGATTTAACAAATTCTGATGGCAAGGTTCACTCCATTCTACTCTAYGTGGAAGAAATGTACAAATGAAAATCAAGTTATAATCAAGCTAGAATGATTTACACAGAGACCAGAGATGCAAAAGCTTCAATGTCCACTATGTTCCTCCACTTCTTTGAGGGTTTTCTAGAGAGGTTCTTGGCCCAGCGAAAGAACACAGCTTTACCTCCTTTGGAGCTTGCACCAAAATGCTGCTGGTTTGGTTAAGAGGTTGAGTGCATCCATCACAGCTGATGCTTCATTAATAGTCAGACACTGTCCTGTGCATCTTTAAGGAAAGCTGMCACTACCGACTGGATTTAATTCATTCACAGAAGACAGAAAAAACATCCCACTAATTCTTCATAAAWGTCTTTTTCTTGCACTTTTAATTCTGTTCTAGCAAATAATTACTGCATGCATCAACTAAGGGATTCTTTGTATTRGATCACAGTGAGAAACTTGAATTCAAATAGATTCTTGAACATTTAGAAATGTAGATAAATCACATATACAAATTTAAGTACCTCTTCCTTGGCAATGCAGCTTAGGTTTGTAAACTGGTCCCAACAACCTGTTTCAAATACTTCAGCAGTGTTTGACTTGCTCCTTCCTTTCAGTAAAAGTACTAAACCTAAAGTTTTTAATAGCATTATCTTGAATGAGATCGCAATTATTTTTTTTTCACATTGCACTTTGTCTACTTAAAAACACTTAAAATTAATCAACCAAAAWTTTTTGGTAGTAGAATTCTAATGAGCAATACCAATGACTTCCATGCTAATTACTGTTTAATTTATGGGTTACTTTATATGGTTTTAAAAGCTTGGTTAGCTAGCAAGTTCAATTAAGAACATTTCAAATCAAAGTTTTATTTCAGTTAGAATTAATTACATTGAGGACAACATATCTAACATGGGAGAGGGAAAAAACCTAGATCAAGAAATTAAATGACATCTCTTCATTAAATCAAAATAATTTCATTCCACTTTCTATCAAAAGGAAATATTTTCCCTATTTACTCTAGGATCATCTCGTTAAGTAAAAAAAAAATTGAGTTCCTATCTTGCTACTACTATCTGAAGAAATTGAATGCTTAATATGGCCTGTCTGTGTACAGGTGACRTAATTTTTCACTCTTTTTGGAAAGGAAAATTATTTATGAACATGTTTCAAAATATCAAAAGAGGCATGCCTAGTTAAYTTAATGATACARTTTTTTATTGCCAATGGCCTGGTTGCTGAAYAGTAAAGCGATTGTCAATATTGTGTTGAATTGCATTATTTTACCGTGAGGAATGTTTTCAATTTTGAAGCATTTAGCCTCAGGTAGTTAGAGTCTGACAACACTGCTGTTTATAGTAAGTACAACCTTCYACCARWTATAGCACCTGCAAWGTCTGAATCAATGGTTTGGAATTTKTGAGGCCTTAATTTGTTTAATCCATTTTGCTAAGACTGCCATGTAGACCATTTTTAGAGGTTCTCCAGCCAACACCAAATCCAAGTACCAAACTAGACATGCATTTGAGGACTGGCTGAACACTGATATCCCCTATTAC
>CADDXX010000023.1:1714469-1792367 GCA_902810485.1 Alauda arvensis
AAGGTACTAGAAATTACTCATTCACTTCTACTGCTTATTTAAAAGATCAGGTACCCTGCAGGTCTATTTTCCTGCCCTTTGGATGGTTGATCCTTCCTCAGTTCTGCACATCACCAAGGATACAGAACAAGCATTTAYATTTAGAAGCCCTAGAGCCTGTGGCTTTACTTTAAGGGCTGCTTTTGCCATTTGTTTCAACACCAGACATTCTTTTATTCTCCAAAAACACAGGAGTGTTCRTATGTGCTATTTTGCAAGGGTGGCCTGCAGTCAATTTCCATCCATTAAGACAAGTGCTGTCACTCACTGTGGAATGCACATTTCCAGCTTGTCATACAAATGAGCCAAGGGTAAAAAGAAAATAGTAGAAAAAATACAGCACCATAACAGAAAATGATGACTCATGACCTGATGAGATCAAAATATGTAGACTAAAACTGAAAAGTTCTTTCAGAATAGTCCAATTAACTGAATGATTGCTGTTTGTGAACACCAGACATCAGCTTTGCGTTAAGTTTGGCTTTCAGTCAACATCAGGAAGGACATATTAGTTTGTTATTTTCCTCAAATGGATKAATTATATAGACTAACCCTTTCAATTTGTTTTAAGGTATTAAGATTAGTATTACAATAATATCTGTAGCCTATTATATGCCATTGTATTGGGTTYGCATGGCCAAGTTTTGGTAGCATGTGGGCTAAGGGGTGGCTTCTGTAAGAAGCTGCCAGAAGCAGCAGAGCCAATCCCTGGCAGCTCCAAAGACAGATGTGCCACTGGKCATGACTGAACCAAATAGAAATGGTGATAACACCTCTGTGATAATGGATTTAAGAAGAAAGAAAAAGTTATTGAACAACTGTAGTGGTGGCTAGAGAAGAGCAGAGAACATGTGAGAGGAACAACCCTGCAGACACCAAGGTCAGTGCAGAGGGAGGGGCAGGAGGTGCTCCAGGCACCAGAGCTGAGATTCCTCTGCAGCCCACGGTGCAGACCATGGTGAGGCAGCTGTGCCCCTGCAGCCCATGGAGATCCACAGGGATGCAGAGATCCACCTGCAGCCCATGGAGGAGACCAAACACCAGAGCAGGTGGATTCCTGAGAGGAGGCTGTCACCCTGTGGGAGGCCCATGGAGAGAGGAACCTCAGCTGGAGAAGCCTTTCCTTGCAGGACTGCATGCTGTGGAAGAGTGACCCACACTGCTGCAGTCTGGGAAGGATTGCTGCCCATAGAAAGGACTCATGTTGCAGCTGCACAGGGAGAACTGTCCTCCATGGGAGGTACCCCACAGTGGAACAGAGGAATGAGTCCCCCTCTGAACAGCAGAAAAAACAACTCATAACCCYCATTCCCTTCTCCCTGTGCMACTGGGGAAGGAGTAGAGCTGGGAAGGAGGAATAGGTGAGGGGAAGGTGCTTSAAAGGGTTTATTTCACTTCTCATTATCCTGCTCTGATTTTGTAAGCAATAAATTCAGTTTATATCTCTAATTCAAGCCTGTTTTGCCTGTAATTGTATTTGATGAGTTATCTCTCCTGGTCATTATCTCAACCCATGAACCCTTCATTATATCTTCTCTTCCTTGTGCAGTTGCACAGGGGAGTGTGAGAGTGGCTTTGCTGGGYGCCTGGCATSCAGCCAGGGTCAACCCACTATAGCCATATATCCCTTTGCTTGAATACTGATAAACTTACAACCCTGYAGGAATTCCCTGTACCTCAGATTGAGGAAAATCTCACTGGTTCTCTGTCTCACCTGTCCATATGTCACTCAGAAAAAAAAAATTATACCATTTGTGTTAGGCCTACCCTGCATTTAAAAATTCTGTGCCTCCAGCTTGGTCTTTTACACCACTGCTAAGACTTATCCTATGAAGATGTCTTTGTGCAACCCAGTGAAAATCTTCTCTCATGTAGTGGTACAGCCACTACAGAAGTGTTTTGAGTTAAAGGAGTAAGAAAGAAATTTATATTTACAAGAAAGAATATTCAGTTATGAACGTAGGAAAAACATTAACTTAAGTATCATGACTCACAACTTGATGAATATATTTGTGTGTATATATATGTGTGAGTTTAAGACAGATTCAGTGATAGCTTTTGGAGCGATTCCTCTAGTGACTACTCCCGTGGTTGTCACTCATCTTTTTTCTGACAGATGAGACATATCAAAAACCTCTTATGTTGTTACAAATAATTTTGTTGTTAGCTGTGAAGACAGCTAAGTTGTTGGAGAGCACTCTGGTTAGATACGTGGGTTCCAGGAGGGAGAGAGAAGATGGAAGCTGAGCCCTGGAGCAGTGACACTCTTGCACTTTGAACAAATACACAGTGTGGGGCAAACTGTTCAAATTTATTTTTGAGAAAGATGGACTTACCAAGAAATGTTCTTCCGCAATCTCAAGATTTTAGATCTCCTTGAAGAAAAGACAAATTTCATCAAAGCAACTTTCAGAAGCATCTTCGATAAAAGACAAGGCAACCAAGAGATAAATATTTGTAGTTAATGCTGGAACTTAAGGAACTTCAGGAATAATACGTACATCACTGCTGAGTTTTCCTGACTGGAATATAAAAGGTGTGAGAAAATGCTTTATTTCAGGCATCCAAACTCATCTTGTAAGAAAACATACTTTAGTTCAGTCTAAAAAWAATCTGTTATATCATCAATAACTACTTATTAACTGAAACATATGGATCAATTTACAGACCTTCTCTCTTTGTTGCAGTGTAGTATAATGTCTTAATATTTTGGATGTCTTCTGGTAGCTTYTTGTTCTGAAATCATAGAATAAGCAGACTATCTATTTAATAACTACTCTTCCAAGCTGCAAAGAAAATCTGGAAAATTCACAGGTGCTTAATAGGGAAGAATTAGTACATTTATTATTTTTATGTCCYCATTTTTAAGACATCATTCAAGTATTTTGGATTCTGATCAATGAATTCTGAATATTTGGCTAAGTTAACCCTAGAGTTTAGACATTCCTTCGTGTAGCAATGGGCAACAGTGATTTCAGATGKCATTACTTCTCTCTACCGTGTATTTGATTCCAGCAGGAGAGTAAGTAGTAGAAAAGATATGTGATCAGTACTTTAGCAAAGTCAGACATCTCAGAGGCCAGGCCAGGCCATCAGACTTCACAGAAATGATTGACAAGTGCTCACATGGCCAGACTGCTCTGCAGGCACAGTAAGTGCCATCAGGGGGACTTGAACAAGCAGCTACAGCGTGCCAGGCTCAGAAAGCACTTCTTCCCCTTGCTGTGTTAATGCAGTTGTAAGCCCAAAGAGAAGCATGAAAGCATGCAGAGAAATAAAAGCAGGATACCAGAATTTGCATAAGGTTTGTTTATCCCAATGCTGACCTCCTCGTTATTAGGCTGAGGAGGAATACAGAAAACAATCCAGAAGGCAGCTCCTTTCTGAAAATAATGTGGTTACATATGATCCTCCARCTAATGAGATCCCAATTTAATACTGTGTAGTGTACCATCATAACTACACAGTAGTAAACAAGTCTGCATTTCTGAATGCTGATAAAGAAAGCAGTGGAAATTTTAGCATCAGAATCTGTGCTGAGAAACGTCCTGTTCCAAGATGCACTTCAGTGCTGGACAGGAAAGCTGCTTCTGCTGTCAGAAAAACATCTTTCTCTCCTAGTTACAGTCATTGATTGGATGCTTCAAAAACAGTTTATTAGGAAACATTTAACACACCTTTAGGTATTCATATTATTTTCAGTCAGCTAGGTAAGACAGATTTTCCAGTGCATCAGGACAAGTGACATTTTACTCTAGTAACACTCTATATAAAAGCTGAAAATGAGACACTGAAAGGCATGCAGAGCTCACCAGTACAGAGAGATTGACATCCAAACAGTTGCACAGTGGGCATGAGAAACTCATTGCCATTACCTCCACGTCATTGCAACTGCTGCCCTAAGCAGGGTCTGACTGTTATGTTATAATTACACTCATGGAAAAAACTGAAGTGCTTTCCATTAATGTAATTTACTGTAATGATGGGTGATAAGGTTGGACACCTAACTGTCACCATCCTAAAGTCAGACATCTGGTCTAAGGTACACATTTCTGTTCTTTAAATTGAATAACATCACATCTGAAAGCAAGTCATCTCATTTAGCTTCAATTTTTTTCTTAGGGATGGCATGAATTGCCAYGGGAGGTGCTTATGTCTCTCCACTGTCTCTAAAGAGCATCTTGGTAAGTGGTCATTCTCATTCTAGTATTATTTAATTCATTATTAAGGATTGTTTTTCTTGTTTGGTTTTGAATGTTTAAGCTTGATGACTTGTTTTGGGCTTGATTTGGTTCTGTTAATTTGGKTTTTTTKGAGTTTTTTGGGGKTTTTTTTCTAYGGAAACACATATGATGGCCTTTGAAAATTCACAGATAAATTTTGCTAAAATTGAATATAATTATATCCTTCAGTAATGGGAAGCACTTTCTCTAACAGATAGCAATAAAATGTAACTTTTGAGGCTGATAAAAGCACATGGACTGAGAAATGGCTGTAGCTATTTGAACTTCATTGCTGAGAACACTATTATTATCTATGCATTAATAGTATTTTGATTATAGATCCAGGCTAAATAAAACTCACWAAGGGATTGAGGACATGTAAAGTGAATGGTTGGCTCTAGTTTAACAGTAAGATGAAAAGYAGTACAAAAATTAGTATTATAAGTTCAAAATAAGAGCTGCAAACTCTCTTAAGTCCTGTCACATAGGAGAATAGGTCTACAACACTGTCATATTTCAAGAACTTAATCAGGAGAAACTGCCCAAGTGCCTGCCCAGGGTTAAAACGCAGAGTCATCGTTTCACAGCATGACTCCAAAGTTTGGTAAACCACAGAAATAATCTGTCATATTCCATCTYGTCACAAATGTTTTTGCTGTGGCCTCATAAGTATAAAGAATGTTTGAAGAGCAGTAAAGGGGAAGATTTACTTGGCAGCCACTCCAGTTTAGACTTGACTTACTACATTCCCCAAACTCATGTATTTCTATTAGTTGCAAGTATCAGCTATACAAGAAACACCCCCAACTCCCAATTCCCTCCTCACCTTCTCTTTAGCCTTGTAAGTTCTTCTTTTCACCCTAGAAAACTTGGTMTTTCCTCCTCCAGATAAATTGCTACAGCTTATGTATGTGTTCAGCAAACATGGCAAAAAGGTCAGCAGCTGGATAAAAAGACGGTCATTAATGTATGCCATGCAAAAGGGAGTGTGAGTACAGAAGTAAAATGGAAGATCTTTGTCCATGCCATGTCTACAACAGGAAGGGTGTGAGAAGGCCCTGCAGACCCCAGGTGGAGAACAGCCCTTCTGGCCAGGGCAGTTGTCCTGTACAGTGACCACCACAGTGGCTGTGGCTCTCCTTGCCTTGTGGCTCTCATGGTGCTCTGTCCTGCAAACCTCAGCCCAGACAGGCGGTGGCTTGGCTTCTCTCCATGCTGAAAGAGCTCATGRCACTGGTACCTGGTTGAAAACTGGGCACACAGCTGGAGTTTGATGCAAGAGAACGAATTCTCTCAACYGAAATTTCACAGTTTCACCAGACAGATAAGCTCGATAGATAAACAGCTTCCTGAAATCTCCTGAAATATTGTTCGTGATCTCTCCAACAGCAATCTCTAAAATGTGTGCTTGAAAACCAATAATTGCTTTCAGCTATAGAATAAAATTTGCTGAATTTTTCAGTTATGTTAGAAGCTATGCACTTTACTAAGTSTAGTTTTGCCTACCTTGTTTTTCATTTGTGATTCTTTTTTGAAAGGTACAAGCTTKGAAAAGTTCAGCTAATTTGTTTACAACCAGATACCACAACTTTTCTTTCAAAACATGCTGGCTTGTTATGACTTACCAAAGATATAATGTCTGACAATCCTTCTTCATAACAAAATTGTAACACAGATTGTTTACCATTACAGTCTGTCTTCTGCTTAAAAGCACCCAGATGAGTGAGAGGTTCTTATCTAGATACGAAAAAAATGAGGCTTTTCTGTGGCTTTGCCTCTTTAAGTGGCCCAAATACTCTCCCTGTAAAATTAGAAACAGTAGATCTAGTAAGAGGCTCAATTTAAAGTCCAACTTTTTCCACTTGTAAAGAAATTCAAACAGCATTAGTTTGTGGCTTCCTAAATCATATGGCTACAGCAGTTGTTGTCTAAGGTGTCTCCATGKTGACATCTGGAAAACAGTGAAGCTGAGGACTCAGTAGTTTCACCAAAAAAGTAGCTGATTTTCTTTAAGATTGCATTTGATCTAGCACTAACTAAAATTAGAGTTTTTCTATCTGAAATGTACATAAAAGTTTTGCTCATGATACCCTAAAGCAATATACAGAGAAGACCTGAACCAGTATCTCTGTTTTCACCAATACAGAAAATTAAGTTACTTGGGCTGTGTAACTGAACAGTTCAAGGCTGACACAAGCTTCCTGAGCCTTTGAGATCTGGTTAGCCAAACCTGAAAAATAGAGCATGTTACAAGTCATGACCCCTTGTCTGGAAACCAGACCTCTCATCTGAGGTACAGTATCTGCCCATAATCTGTGCACAGCCATGCTCACTAAAWCAACTTAACTGGCTGACACTGAGGATGGCTGGGTCTGGGAGGGTCAATACTTCCAGCTGAAGAGGCAGAAGCTCAAAGGCAGCAACTTGATGACTTGGGGCTTCTTGGTCTTCCTGTACTCCTGATGCACTGTGGTGTGAGCACTCAGAATACTGCCTGTCCCCCATGCTCTGCTCCCACCTCTGCCCCTGGCATGGATAGTACAGTGCACATCCAGGTACCTTTCTTTTCATGAACACTGCAAGTTCTGACCCATATTTTAGGTTGTTGTCAACCTCCTTGGTAAGGACAAATATCCCCCCTTTCCTAGACAGSTTTTTCTGGCAAGATTCAGTTCTGGACACATAAATGCAGGTTATCTACATGTAAGWTGGGGACAATTTATCTTATTTCCCAATAGCCAAGAAAAGACAAACAGTGGTGCCTAGGCTGCAGGCTACATTTTCAAATGGATTTTRACTGCTTCAGCTTAGCCTTCTGGTGCCTTCTGAGATGCCTTGGGTATCTGCCTTGCCTCCAGCAATCACTACAGGTGACCGGAGGTCCCCTGTAGATCCTGCAACATATCTGACAGCCCAATAGAGATGTCCAGATTCCTCAAAGGCATTGTAAATGACATCTGAATCATGCCTTGTGTTTTCTTTGGAGATAACTGAATCATTCTCTAGGCTCCACTAACTGCTGACTAGTTCTAAATCAACCAGCGTGGGAGCTCCAGCACCCCACTCATATGCAAATGTTACATGAAACCTCGGTTGCTGCTGCCTTGTCTAACTCTCACTGCTCTGTTATCTTTACTGAGACACGTTCTTGGACTTTGCTTAATTTATTCTACTGTTCTGCAATTAACAGTCAATTATGGCTGATTTATTTTGAAATAAATTTCAGGCTTCTTACAAACATTTCTTCCAAAGAGTAATAGGGCCGTTACAAGCTATTAGAAGCTGTGCCAATAGCTTGGTGGGACTTCACTTACAAAGTCTCCACATTTGCTTCTCAGATAAAGTCTCTCTCGGTGTCTTAGTTCAAGAGGTCTGCGTGTTCAGCTGAGCCACAAAAGTCTGCTTTTCAATCCCAATACCTCCCACYTTTTCTTTTTCAAATTAAAAGATGAAAATCTTTGTAGCGTCTGTAGAAGGCTGGATTTTTTTTCTGTTTCACAATCACTAAGTTTGTGYGGCTCCTTTCCACCCCCTGTTCCTGGGTCAGGATGCTACTACCTACACCAGTGCCTAAGTCTCTGTTTGAAATACTGAAGAAAGTGCAGCATGGGGCCCATATCACCATTTCTGCCTATCCTGACATGAAGGCTTCACTCCATGGTAGAGTATTGAATAGAGGAACTGGGACTGTGTCCCTGCAGTTGGACACCCAGGGCTGAGGCAGAGCCTGAGTTGTTGATGTTGATGATCTCTCCCACCTCTGAGTTGAGGTTTTCTTCCTGATAAACTTTGGAAAGGTTAGCATCTTATCTGCTTTGTCTTTTCATCTAAGTCATTTACTTCCCTTAATTTGGAAGGAGTGTTTTCTTCCCTGGCTGCTCTTACTGTCTGTTAGCAGTAGACGGCCTGGAAATGCATGATCATGAAAGCAGAATGTGTTATTGGCATGAGTGCTATTTCCCCATGTACTCACTGCAGAAATCCAGGTGAGGGCAAAATCAGGTCAAACTTCCAGCTAAAGAGAACACCAAAAGGGAGGAGGAGGCACCACCCTGCCTCTTCTCCCACATCCAGCTCCTGCATAAGGGTAGCATTTCTGAAAACAAAAATGGACTCTTGTAAYTGGGAAAGCATTCTCCCTGCCCAGMCCTTTCAGATCCCAAGTGAAAGCTGAGTGAAAAATAGCCAGAAACACTAAGGCATGGAAGAAATGTCCAAAAAAGGGGAGTAAAATTCTTATCCTAGCAACATCAGCAGCTGAGGGAGRAAAACACTTTGTTGAATGAGGGTGTCTTTTGATGGTGATGCTCCCCATGCTCAGTAGTTCACAGTGATGTGGAAGCTGCCATTTCCTTGGCCTTTGCCACCCTCTGACCTAGATTTAGGGAAATAGAAAGGCACTGAATGGTGGGCAGACATTCCAATTATTTCTAAGGGCCCAAAGCCACCAACATGGCTCAGGCAGAAAGCAGGAAAGGAATGTCCTGCCAGCATGAACTATTCACACTTGGCAGAAGGAAGGTTATAAGATAAAACACAATTCTTGAGGGTACTCAAGTGCAGGGTAGCTATCCCTCAGCCTTGATCCACTCAGGATCTGCCACWCCAGCTAGCAGGGAAGCACCCTGCAAACCAGTGGGTCCCCAACACYGGACCTCCTGGTCAGGTGGGAAGAGGCTCCCTTGGGTTGCTCYCTGATTGCCGTGGAATGAAGAAAGGAGGGGCCCCTCTTTGCAGGGGCCAAATCGGATTTATTGTTTCCCAAGGGGAGACAAAGGCATCCAATCCACCTTGCTACACAGAGCAGRTGCCTGCTGCAAAGAGCAGAAAGCAACAGGGTACAGCAACTTTTAACAGGCGGAGGTGCGAGGGGAGGGGAAGATACAGAAACCAATCGAGGGAAGAGGGGGAAGGGAAAGGCTATAACAGACATAGCAAACAGCCAACCATGAACTTCAGGGGGAAGTCTCTGGGAGAACCAACCAATCCGAACATGCTTCTAWGAGAACTTTCTAGAGCTTGGGGCATGGTAACTAGCAGATTGACATGCTTCAGGGAGGGATTAACAACAAACTAGCATGGCAATCAGGGGGAAGGCACACCCAGGGGGAACCAATTTCTATAACCCAGGGGGGTCGGGACGTACCAACTAAAATCCAAAGACRAACCCCAACACTCAAGCACTGTCTCAACAGAAAGGTCTGTATGTGGAAAGACAAGGACCAGAGTTTGCCTTCAGAACTACAAAGGTGCTCTAGTCTCTCTGGAAGGAGAGGATCTCTACTACACCTCTCATGGGGGAAGCAGGCACCTTTATCTCTGTAAGGGGCAACTCTGTTACCCAGAGCCCCTAGGGCCACTTGGCATGCTCCTGAGCTGAATTACGGAGTCTGGGGAGGAGCAAAGATAGTTTATAGTCAGAAGGAGATTTTAAAGTTAACTAAGAATTTAGCAGTACTTGCCCTCCAGCACAAGCAAAGCTCCCTTTTCCCTCTTGAGTACCATATGTTGCCTGCTACCATTTCTCCTGTTTCCAGGGTAAAGGCAGAGCTCATTAAAACCATCTCTATACTCTGTACAGGTGTGGTGGGTTGATGTGGGCTAAATGGCTRGTGTCCAGCAAAGCTGCTCTATCACTGCCCTCCTCAGCTGGACAAGGAAGAGAAAATACAACAAAAGACTCATGAGCTGAGATAAGGACAGGAAAATATTACTCACTGATTACTGTAATGGGCAAAGCAGACTGGACTTGGGGAAATTAGTTGAATTTATTACTAATCAAAATCMGAGCAGGATAATGAGAAGTGAAATCCTAGGAGCACCTTTTCCTGACCTCTCTTTTACTTCCTGGGCTTAAGTTTCTTCTTAATTCTCAATGTCCTCCCCCACAGCAGCACAGGGAAATGATGGGCTACYGTCAGTTCATCACRTGTTGTTTCTGTCACTGCTTTTTCCTCAGGGAGAGGAGTCCTTATTCACTGACCTTAGTGTCTGAACAGTTGTTCCTCTCACATATTCTTACTCTGCTCTTCTGTGGCCACTRTTACTTCTGAGAAACAACTTCTGTTTTCTTCCTTTTTCTCCGCCATAAATATGTATCTAACACCTCTGATTGGCTTGGCCTTATTCTGTGGCAGGTCCAGCTTCGAGCTGGCTGGCACTGGCTCTCAGAGTCAGGGGAAGTTTCTGGCAGCTTTTCACAGAAGCTACTCCTGTAGCCCCACCACCACCAGTACCTTRCCACAAAAGCCCAATACCACAAGAAAAGGGTTGTATGGAAGGTTTGGGGCAAAGGGAGATCTGCAGGCTCTGAGGGAATCAGAGCATGTTCTGTTGTGACTACAGCCCTTGTCTACCTCTCCCTGACTTCTAATGGAGAAGGCAAGATTTGAAAAAATCCCTTTGGATACCACTTGCAAGCCATCATCCTTAAGGCTAAGCTCAAAAATGARTATCCAGAAAGCTTCCACTACTTCATGTATTTTTTATAAGATGAGTGGATTGGATTTCTGGGACAATGTGACTTCAGTTAGAGGTCTTTAATTCCAGCATCACCAGGTTTTCCTTTAAAATCATTGGACATATTCCTGGTGATTTTTGGACCTATAGTTTTTATTCCACCATCAAAGAGATTGGTAAGATCTGATTCTGAGGCTGGAGGTGGAAGAGCAGAGCTTAACAGTAGSTTGAGTTCCCTATGATATAAGCTGCCCTGTCATTGGTCATAATTTTTTTCAACACAATTTGCAAGAGAAATGACAGTAATCTACATTTCCTCTAAAACTATTATCATTCTGCTATGGCACTAAAATTCATCTGCCCTCAAGAAATGTTTCAATAGGAACCTCCATGTATAATACATATTTTCAATTTATTATTAATGCACTTCAATCTGAATCTCAAATTCAACATGATGTCTGWCTTTTTTTAAACTCGTTCTGTTCCATGTCAGCTCTTATAACACGTTCCTCATCACAGCATGTGAACAACAGACCCACAGTGCGTTAAGTGATGGACTTAAAAATCAGTCACACACTGTTTAGTTTCTCAGCTTTGCCCCAGAGGTAGAAGTCTGGACCATGTGGAACATTCAGTTTTGAGGGGATTTTTAGTTTGGTCTGATGCATGTTTTCTTTAAAAATATATGTATTTGAGCCAGTCAAAGCAACTTTTAGCATCAGAGTATGTGATGACCAGGTTAGTGACAGTCCTTAGCTCCTGCACAATGAGCTTCACAGTCTTGGCTTAGTCAGGCCTGCACCCAGGACTGACAACCTTCACCCCTGTGATAAAGCACCAGTCGTCCCTTGGCAGTTACCAGCTTTGGTCTTGACCCCAGCATGCCAGGACATTTTTTAGATGGGCACAGGCTCAAAGTAAAGACTAAAGTCTAGCAATTAGCTACAAGTCCCAAGACCTAGCCTCATCTGCATGCTGAGCTGTGGCAGTGGTACCTGCCTGGCTGCAGCACAGCTGGAGCTCTGAGTCAGCCATGTGCAGCTCACAGGTTCACGTTTATCCTTAGGTTACCCCACGGCCAGGAGACACTGGAACAAATCCCCAGGTGAGGGATCCTGCAGTGATGACACAGATCACTCCATAAACAGCCCCTGGAGGAATGCAGGGCTTTATTAGGACATTGCCAGCATCCCTCTTACAGACAGCAGTGCACCGTTTCATGTGCACACAGCCACCACCAGGCTGCATCAGGCTTTCTCACTGTGCAAAATGGTTCCTAAAGCTTCTTRGGTCCCTTCCCAGCACTACCCATTTGCTCACATGGAGAGGAGTCTTAATAGCCCAGTTACCACCTGGAGAGGATAACAACTGTGCCACAGGACTGTTAAGGGACTTCAACAAACCCCTTTGGGAAGCTGGGAAACAGGGGAAAATGAAGCCAGAAGCAAGCAAAACGCCACCACCGTCATTTCCCTTTGCAGAAATCTAAGGAGATACAGGGAACTGTAGATTTTAGGAATGGTTATCTCTTTTCAGGAGCACAGGATATTTTGCTGCTGATGTAAATATTCCATTTATGACTGTAATCTTGAAATCCAGCTCCTGTGTGTTGTTCAAAAGGCACCCCTCAGATGATTTCCTCAGGCAGTCAGTAAAAGTAAAAATCCCACAAGTCACAATTTGCTACAGAAGTACAGACACTATGAGCTATACAGCAGCTGGAAGGAGTCCATAAAATACATCAAAGCATCCCTTTTGAAGTTCTTTGAGAACATGAATGGCAAGCTAGTGCTGAACAACTTTGCATCCAACCATGGCAAATGTGAGATTGCTCTACTTGAAAGGAACAATCTAGCCAAATTTTCTTTCAAGCCTCTGAAAAGAAAAAAAATTTTCACGTGAGTAAGCATTTCAGAAGAATGAGTCTAAGCCAAATAATCATCATCCTGACATTCATAAAGCTCACTTTATTAAAGACATCAGCACATATGACAAYACTAATGCAGCTATAAGAACTGAGCCCAGCATCTCCCAGCAAGAAGCAAACCTGGGAAGACAACCCAAGCATTCTAACTTGGAGGTTTCTTGGTATCAGACTACATCTCCCCTTTTAAAGAGCTGTTGCCGTCTCTGCACTATATCCCTGGGTGTCACAAAGCAGGCTGCAAGCCCCAGAAACCAAGGAAAGGAGAGAAAAGCAGTTTGCACCCTAAGACACTGATTGCTTTCTGTAAAAGTGAGCCCATCAAAGGGCAACCAGGTTATATCTACCTGCAGGACAGACACCTTCCAGGACCCAGTCTTCATCAGGTCTATACAAACTGAGCCAAGATTTTGTCTGAGGAGAGGCATCATGAACAGATAGGAAGTTGAACTAACAAGGAAAGAAAGAAGTTAAAAATACTATCAATAAGGCAATAATGCATTTACCACAGTGGACTGTGAAGGGGTATACAGAAAAGAAGGTCTTGGGCAACAGATATTTGATAAATATGGGATAAAGAGTAAATTTCAAGAGGCTGTATTCCATTAACAGGGTTAAATTCAGAATTGCACCATGAACAAGGTAAAGAAAACACAGCAGCAGCTCTTAGCTGTTTATAAGGAAAGAGATGGATCAGTGATCACAGCAGCAAGCCAGATACCCTGAGAGTTTCCTCATTTCTGAGAGTTACATGCTTTCCATGACTGTGAATCCCTTGTGCTCAGCCAGCCAGCCATTCCCCAAAACAGGCCAGCCTGCTGATCACCTCTTTTCTCCAAGCTAAATTTTTGTTCATGAAAGCCAGCTGTCACTCAGGTGTTCTTATTAAATTTGCAGTTCAAAATGGTGTGAGTGTTTAAAAAATTTACCAGTGTTCTATTTGTGGGAAATAGCTCCATGATATTCTAAGGAATTGTATTTTAGTTTATAAATATTTGATTATTGTGGCTTCTGAAATATTACCTTATCAGCTTTTTCTCTATGATACACACCCTTATCAACATTTTAAGATCAAAATATGTAGAGAGTGCAATGTCTTTCTTTAGAGAGCACAATGTGGGGGCAAGGAAGCCTAGGAAAGGCTGATAGGATGGATACTCCAGGACATGGGTGACCCACTTCCTTGTGCACAGAGGCAACTTATTTTTTGACAACCTCAAGTTTTTGACAACCGTACCTCCATCCATAAGTCTGAGCACATGAAGCCCCCATTGCAAAACTGGGGAAGGGTTGCAGCCTCCCAGTTGCTGCTCTACCAAAGACAAAGAAAGCAGCTGGCACACCCAAGGCAGCACTACCCAGAGTTGCTTGTGGTAGTGCTGGAAAACTAGACCACTTTGGGAAAAGGCAATACTAAATGATGTCCTGGAGGCTCTGGGTGTTGGACGTAAGTGCTGATGGTGGAGGGGGCAATTCAGGTGAGTACCCAAGTCCTTTCATGCCCCTGAGCTACAGGTGAAACTAGAAAAGGGTGTGGAACAACACCCTGAGGTGGTGGGTTTCATAAACTGTGGATGAAGGTATGAGATTTCCCAAAGAAAAATTTTGTGAGACAAAACCGTATATATAATTGTGTTAATGAATAACCCAAAGATGTGCAGTCTTCAGAGCCATTCAATATTTAATGCTGCTATTTTCAGGTTAATTTATGCTGGTTGTTTGGGACATTGTTCCAACTCTCTGACTATCACTAAGCAGAGGTGACAGTCGCCCTTGAAAGACAGATTCAGTTTGAAGCTGCCAGAATTTTCCTGAACAGGTTAAAGATTTCCAGCAGATATTTGTGACTGATCAGAAGGAGCAGAGTCACCTTACTGAAGAATTAGAAAATAATCTTTAAGCAGTTTCTCACAGAAATAGCTTACAAGATCTTAATCTGCTCAAAGGGCATTACTTTGAAATCTGGGTTTTGATCATTAAGGTGATTCACTAAGACACTCAAAGACAAGGTTTAAGCACATCTGAAGTCAATGGATCTTGCATAAGAGCATGCATTCAACTATACCTACTTACTCTGCTAGGAAGGGATCACTTCTCAGAATAAAGGTTTTGATATTAACCCTGACATTCATCTTGGTGGTCTGCAATCATGACCAAGAGTTTCTGGCAGAAACATGAACAGTGAAAAGCACTTACACRTTTAATCTCAGAAGCAGGTTGCCCCACATTGGAGAGAGTTAAATGATGGACATGCCAAAGGTTTTCAAAAAAGGATGAAGAAGACAATGTCCAGATTGGCTGAGAGAAACTGCCAAACAACATGGGGTCAGGACTTCTGTGAAGAAAAAATCCATTGTGAAAAAATGCAGACATTAAAAAATTAAAATTCTGGTGCCCTCATTAGAGTGTGCATCTCTAGGAGAAGAAGGATGCACAAGACTCTAAATATTAAAGAAGTGAGGGGTTTGGGGCTGATTTTCCTGCTCAGATTGCCAGCATTAAGAGCAATTACAGGGCAGAAGCTGTAAGTGGACTTGGGATGAAAATCCAAGCGAGAGTTCAAGAAGCTGAAGGAGTCCTGAAGTTTTATGACAGCAGAAGACAATGACAATGACACAATGAGTGATAGTGAGATGCTGTAGAAACTCTGTCAGGTGCCRGAGAAAACRTATTTCATAATTRCATWATGCCAGTCCCCTGAACAGGCTACTCAACSCTGCTGACTGATTTTATTARATCTTGMGAACTCCAGATAGAGCTTTTAACACCAAGATGTGCTTTATGTGAGAGATAAACTCTCAGCTTTCCATGGAGAACTGGACAACTTTTACAACACTGTGAGGAAAATTGGAGATCAGAATGTTTCTGGATACTTAAATATGCAGTAATGAAGACCTTTGCAAATAATATTAAAAATACTGGGCCACTTCCTAGGAGAGCAGTATTACCAGGAAATGACCAAAGCATTCCCATTTCCAAAGGGCAGTACTGACTCCTGCACTTCCAGACAGGTGAGAGCTTAATGTGCAAAAGGGGCCCAGTGGTCACAGATACATGTACTTCAAACAGCAAACATGGACCAGCACAWGATTCTGTACTGTCTGATGAAAACTGAGCCAGAGCTCAGATAAAAWGGGTGAGGCTTGGCAGAAGGAAACTGAAACAATTAGCATCACCAATAAAKGCTACCTTGGCTGTGTTCTCAGCCCCTTGCACCAGTGGGAGGCAGAGTTCTCAGTAGTGGAATTTCTAGAAACAGAATGGCATAATTCCTAAATGCTTACAGAAAAAAAATTTAAAAGCATTTAAAAGGCTCTGTGAGGGTCATTCAGGGATTGAAAAATTTCAGAGGGAACCAGACATATTTTAGATTGACCTCAGATGAACTGTGGCRTTATGGAATGTCTAAAGGTTTGTCACATGTGGTGAAATACAAGACAAGACAAGAGAAATAACCCATATTGGTGGTAGAGAGAAGGCAAAAAACTTGCTGCCTGGAGCAAAGTAAGCATCAATTTGTTTAATCTGGTGGAAACAAAAAATGCTTCATGTTTATAAATATTTTTCTAAACTCATAGACACTCCTTTCTAGTCTAAACACATGCTTTCAAATATTTTGCATGAGTCATCACAAATCTTTAAATGCATTTATTAGAGTCATACCCATAAGCATTTTTGAATTGACTTTTGTCATTGAATATTACTGGAACCTCAATTTAATTTGAGTGATTCCCATCTCTGCATAGACTATTAYATGAATTCAATGCACTATTTTAATTATCACAAAGCAAAAAGCAAGGTTTAGGATTGTGGATATTTATTGCACTGGCCTTTGACATAAGAAGTTGTGGAGGTACAGGACTGTAGAAAAACAAACTTTTCATTCCCACATAGTAATTTTTATTACAGAAATGCRAGTCCAGTAAGGGATGTGATTGTTATTATCAATTTCAGATGAACACAGAGAGATGAAACATGGGTAACTCACAGACCCCATGGACTCTACACTCACAATAAGCCATAGCTATATGTGC
The DNA here is from genome assembly GCA_902810485.1 of Alauda arvensis. Taxonomy (NCBI): domain Eukaryota; kingdom Metazoa; phylum Chordata; class Aves; order Passeriformes; family Alaudidae; genus Alauda; species Alauda arvensis. Next base: position 1,731,149 of record CADDXX010000023.1, read on the forward strand.
TTTCAGATGTTACAGAGTATTCCCAAATGCTATCAATATGAAAATTTTTGGAGGAAGAGCAATCTTACAAGAAAAGAAAAATAATTAGGTCCAGAATGTATGACTAATTTTTAATTCATAGGATTTAAATACACTAAAAAAAAAAGTATTTTTCCCCCCAGATCCATTCCTGGAAATCAGTTTCTGTATCTTTTTAGACCCTCAAAAGCAGTAAGAAAGACTAAACTTTTGAATTTTGTCCTGAGTTCTTTCGTTGCAATTTATTCTTTTACCATTTCTCCCTTTCAGAGTTGGGCARATAATCTAGATTTCCTTTCATAGTTAGATTTCTAGGACATTAATCTTCTCAGGGGCAGACTTTAGATGAGGAGATTGCAGTAAAACTTTGAGACTCAGCATGTTATTTTTCTCTTGCATCTTYGCTGTTTTTTCCTGGTCTGCACAAAGACACCTTCATACTTCAAAAATAACTGCTCTTGGCACACCACGTATTTACCAGTGGCTTCTGATATTTTTACATGATTGCATTCACCAAGACTTTTTACATCAATTATATTATTCTTAATCTTAAGGTTCAATSTTTTATAACTGAGTCATTTCATCTTGCATTAGTACTCTTCATACTTGTGCAATTTCAAAAGACAATTTCACAGGGTCACTCTGGTTTGAAAATCTGAAGGCAGATGCCATTTTGATGCTTTTTTGAGAAAAAAGAAAATGTGTTTGAGGTCAACCTGCAAGCCAGTGTGCATTTTCATGTGAGTTTTCTGGAAAAGTCATATTTCTAAACTTATCTTGCTGCTGGTGAGGAATACATGAAATGTGGGCAGAAGCTCAAAGGCTGCATGTAAAGCAATAGGGAGCATTTGCAGCCCATCAGTCTCACTGATTCTATCAAAACCATTTATATCCTTYCTCTGGTGGCCAAGAGAGCTACATTTTTCTTCCATGCTCAGAGGTAGAGTGAGACACAAAACCACATAAACTGAAGATTATTGTCCTTGTACTTCCCCTTTTTTAGTTCTTAGTTATTCTTCCTGCAATTCACCTTTGCTCCAACCACGAGCATGATGCCACATTCTGGTCTTCTCACATCTCCAGTTAGAGGCAAAAGAAGAAAAGGAACCATGGGCATCCCATGTCAAAGGCAAGGATGGACCCTATTCTGATGGATTTTACAACTGGTCTCCAGCTTTGGTAGTTAGTGGGCCAGTGCCAACTCTCTCCACCAGCCAGGAGTCACCAGGTTTCTCATTCATCAAACTGCAAATTGCTGTAGCCAATTTACATGACATAATCTTCATAAAGGTCTGGGAACAAGCTGCACTGAGATTTGAGCAAGGTCAACATAAAAGCAAATCTTTCTAATCTTTTTCTCAGGTCCCCAGGTGGAGGGCTGGGGTTTACCTTTTCTCTTTTGACTCCAGATTACATAGACAGGTTTGTTGACATTGTTCCATGGGAAAAACCCACCTGTGGTTGATTTGGGGTTTTTGTTCTGCTCTGTCAAGTGCTCTCCTCATGTTTCATCCCTCCTGTTGCCGAGCTGGGGAACACTGTGTGTTCTCATGGTTGTCATACCACCTTCAGCAAATTTCAATTCCTTCAATTCCCACAGTTTGAAACTATGCTACTTGGCAGGAAGAAAATACCTTCATTAAAATGAGACTGGCTATGATAAGAGAAATTCCATAATTATGTCCATTAGGAGTTTGAATAGACTTTGTACCATTTGTATTGGGTTGAAAATTTTAATGACTGCTGGAGTATTTTTGTGAACGTTTGTGGGTGTCAAATATTTGCAGTAGAATAACTTTTCTCTCTGCAGCCCTCATTGTCTTCTCAGATCCACCTTGTGTGGAGGGTCAGTGTGACAAGTGAGCTGTAACCTCTGCATGCTGAAACAGGACTGATGAGCTGTTCCTCCTCAGAATGGTGCACGTGCTTGCAAAGGCTACCATGTCAGGAGCAGCTTACCCAGGAACTAAAGCAGATTCAGCAAATGTGTCTTAAGGACAGCTGAACATGGTCTCAATGAAAAGGACTAATAGAATCTGAAAGTAACTGTTGAAACAGAAATTTGACAGAGACTTTTTACACAAGATACTTCTTTACACTTTCCATCATAATTTGTTAAAATTTGTTCATTGTAATACCACCTTACAATAGCTTTCATTAAGTGTTTTATACAAAAGGGGGGAAAGCCCAAAGGTTAAGAACCCTTAACTCTGAACAGGACCCACACAACAGAACTGCTGCCACAATCTCTTTATTATTGTCCAGTAAAAACGTTATGTTTTTGCTTCTCCACATGCTAGAAGCATAAAGTTAGTTCTAGAGAAAACTGTATCTCTTCAACATAAAGCAGTCCACAAGAGGAAATAATATTTTGATAGTGTTAAATATTAAAGAAAAAAAGTTTAAAATTCTTTTTCTAGTTTTAATGAGATGGGGAAAAATTAACCCAGGATGATCAAGATGATAAAAACACAGTATCAGTTATTTGAGATTATTACTGAAGAGGGTTACTTTTGTTATTACTTCAGTTTTATTGCTTGTAAACAGTAAATATGAATCTTTTTATTAATGACTGAGGAAACAAAAAGTAAGGAAGTGCATTAAAGGACATCCATTAAATTGTATGAATTCTTCCAAAGTAACTTTTCTGGGATTTCCTTGTCAACATCATTTTAGGACAACTATTATATTAAATAATGTTCTAAAGATATACAGTACTGCTTGATACGTATAACTTTTCATCTTTGTTATTTTTTTTTTCATCCTTGTTCCTTTTTCTCCAGAAAAAAGAAAAATAGAGAGTGCTGCTAAATAAATTTGTAATCCTGGTCCACAGACGAGGGCTTTCAAATGCAGAATGAGTGTGTCTGAATTAAGGCCAGTGGAAGACTGTTAAGGGCCCATACATTCAGGGAAAGGAGCCTGTGGGGATGCTGCCCATGAGGAGAGCATGTCCTGACCACTGAACACCTTTCCCCAGAGGTGAAAGCCACCCTGCCACAGCTTTGCTGACTCAAGGCACAGACCCAAATTCAAGCTTCCAGAGTGAGTTGTGGCTTCTCTGTGCTTTCCAGGCAGCTCTGTATGATGTGATGGTGACCAGTGGCACAACACACTAGCCTAGATAGCTCTAAAAATTTTATGTTGAGCTCTGAAACATGCAGTCCATCTGCACACATATTGCTCACTGCAATCACACTCACAAGCATTACCTGCAGCAGTATCTGAAGAGGAAGATAACATTCCCTTTCTTGCAGGGAGAGGAGAGCATGATGACATGGGTTTGGGTTTTTTGCCTGCTAGTACAGCATGACTGGGAATTAGTGGTCTCTGGCAGTGCCTCAGCAGATTTCTCTCCTGCAGTTCAGTGTGTGGCAGCCTCAGGGGGGTTATCAGCCACCCTTCCTGGTTATCAGCCACCCTCCCCAGCCAGCTGTGACCAAAGAGATGAGCTGCTTCTTCACAGCACAAGACTACAAGAAAGCCCAAGAGTACTTTTACCCAAGTCCCAGCTTCCTTATGCAAAAAGCACTTTCCAAAAGCTCTTGGGATCCTTCCTTGAATATTCAATAGTATGTTGGTTGTCCATGAAACTCCACCATACCAGTRAAAGGATAGAATTCTTCTTTAGTTTTGCTTAGAATCCTTGGTGGAGAGAAGATGGTAATTTGTATTAGTTTGTATTGTAATTTATTTGATGTTATGTAAAATTTTTTAAGAAACACTTGTGTCCTTGGAATCCAGTGAGGCTAAAGACCACATGCAGTTGTGAATGTTGTGAAGCCAGCACTTGCTTTTCAATGTCAGCTGCTGTGCTTTTGATGTCTCCTTAAAACTGCCTTAAGTTGGTCTTGAAAGAGAAAATAGTGTTACAAGAAAAGGAAAARAATTAATTTCCTACATATATGCCAAATTAAATAATTAAGCTTAATTGGATGTAAAAGCATCCAAGCAAAACAAACAAGCCCTCTTATCACCTTAAATGCAACCATAAGCAGGTTCTGGGAGTGTATGTAAATTGAAAAAGCTCATGGTTTGAGATAAAGAAAGTTTAGTAAGTAAAATAAAACCCAAAAAAATAGAGAAAAAAAACCCAGGAAAAAAAAAGTCATTTAAAAAAAAACCCAAAAATATTGTTCACCACCAGCTGACAAATGCTGACAGACTCCAARCAATGGCAGCCCTGGAGAGTTCCCTCCCTCACAGTTTTTACTGCTGAGCATCATGTCTTCAACATTCCTTTGCTCAGCTGTCCCAGCTGTGTCCCCTCACAGCTTTTTGTGACTCRTCCTGGTCACTAGCAAGGTAGTCTGGGAAGAAGAAATGGCCTTGAATTCTGTGTAAGCATTGTTCAGCAATAGCTAAAACATGGAAGTGTTATCAACACTGTCTTGTTTGAAGATCTRAAAAATATCCCACATGAGCTGCTATGAAGAAAATTAACAGAATGCCAGTCCAAACCGGTATAATCTCTTAAGCRAAATGCATAATAACAACTGCACCTCTCACAACTAGGCCTCTAGAGCCCCCACCAAGCCCACAGAGCCATCTAACAAACCTTGCCCACACCATGTTGGGCTSGTTGTGGTGACAAATATATTGGCATCACCTTCATTGTGACAAGGCATTACATAGAGCATCAGGAARAAAACTGCATTAGGACCAGAAATGCAGAGTGGTTTCTCAGTTTCCAGCTGCTGGGGATGAATTGGATGCAAGATGGGTCAGGAAGGAGAGAAGCTGGTGGCTGTAGTGATGGAAAGAAGGATCTCATAACTAGGGCACCCAAGGAGCATCCTGGGGTGCATTCCCTCAGTGTGCAGGGGCCAAGTCAAGCCCAGTAAGAGAAAACAAGGGGACTGGGGAGGAGTGAAGTAGAACGTTGTGGCAAAGGAGCCAATGTCTCTGGCTGTGAGCAGGAGAGGACATGCAGTGSGTGATGCTGCACCCCACCAAGGTGTCCCATACTTGTCCCCAGGCCCTGGCACAGCTCTCCCCACTGACCTGCCCCTCTGTCTGTCTCCCTGTGCAGCACAGCTTATCCCCTCCAGCCATCTCACTCCCTGAGCCCCAACATATGAGGACCAGCAGGATTTGGCCACTGAGACTGATCTGGGGTAGACTGTTTCAAGCCCTCACAGCATGGTCTCCATCCAACAGATTCCTTGCACCTTGGTGCAGACAGGCCAGTGTGTAGACACAGGGACCATCCAGTCCACTTCTGTCCTCCTCCCACTGGGATCTGCATAACACTCCAAATCCACCCACCTACTCAATGGGCAAAAACACGAACTCCTCTGTCTCTGAAAATAAAATCACCTACAGCTGAGCTCCCAAAGGCATGCTCYTGCAGAGAGATTTGGAGCAGATCCCCTGCCTCCCACTGCCTTGTGCCATGTGGTACAATTTGCAGCTTATACCAAGCACATGATATTGTTTAACACCKAGATGTGGCTGTATATTTCAATCACAAATATTTCTGTGATGATGTGACTACTCTGCAAAGCCATGGAGGCAAAAGGAGATGCTGAGGGGGCTGTGACATGTTTGGTGCTCACTGCACTGAGCTGCCAGCAGCCCACAAAGGGACAAAACACCCTTGTGAAATCCTGGGGAGAAGGGGACATAGATGCATGCTGCAGCACAGCAGCATGGTGGCTGTCACATAATATTGCTTCTTGGACGGGCAGTGCATTCCTTCTGGTTCCCTAAAACTTCTGTCAGGAATTGCACAGCTTAGTATGAATGTTTGGATACTGCTACACTTACCCCATCACCACAGCTGGGTCCCAACCAAACTAGCCAGCTGCAGGGTTGAAATCAGATCAAGAACCCAAAAGGGTGGTGGCAGTGCTTATGGCAGTGCAGCTGTAGCACCAGAGCTGTGCCCTGCAGAGGACAGCCACAYTGCCCAGTGGGCTGGGCTGGGCTTTTTAGGAAGGCAGCAAATTAAATCCCAGTGCTGGCCATAGACAGATGCTTGCACCTCTCAGCTCTGTAACTTTGCTGMAACTTTTATGGGGAATCAGACAGCTGCAGTTCCAACCCCTTCCTGCTTGGACATGGCAGCCCCACTGAGACAAAGCAAGGCCTAAAAATTTCCCCAGGGACCTACTGTGAACTACAGACCATAATYTGGAACATATCTGTTGCTAAGCCTGCCCACGGTTACAAAACATCTCATCTGAAAACTTGGATAAGCATATAACATAACATAAAAGTTTGTTCAGTATTTTTGTAAAGACACAGGAAATGGAGCAATGATGAATAAAAAATTACTTGTTACTGTCTAAAGACTTAAATACAGATAAGTGAAACAGGCTTCCTAATAATAAGGAAAATAGAAGTCTAGAAATCATGCCCTAGTTGAAGGGTACTGAGGACTATGAATAAAACTTATTTCAGAGCTTCTGTCTAGGACTAGAATACCTTTTCTTGAAGGTTTTATATTCTATAAATATATATTTATATTCCATAAATAATATATTTATTTTCTTGAAGTAAATTCTTGTAGCTTCCTTTGAGATATGCTTAATTCCTGACATTRATTTAGCTAATGTATCTATTTTCATTATATTTATCTTTGGATCTGAAGGAAATTCACTATTACGGTAAGCCTTAAAAAAGGGCAGAAAGAATAATGTCAGWATTTGTCATTATTTTTGATAGCTTATGATATATTCAGCACTCCAATCATTCTGCTCAGTACTATTATATTGATTGGTAAATGAATAGTTCAGTGAATATGTGGTTGGAAAATCTAATTTCTGAATTTGGTTTCTAAGCAATCATCTCTATCTGGGTTTTTGGCATGTCCCTCTGCAATGGTCCAGGCACTGGACATATTCCAGTTGCAAACTGCTTTTCATTGACAGCTGTGCTGCTTTTTAGACAGCRTTTTGTGGTTCCAAAATTTAATGTTCCAAACTGTGGCAGCTGTACAAAAGATGCTGCAGAGAACTGCAAATTCATTCCAAGCTGGGCTGGACCCAACWGAAAAAGGGTCTCCAACAAGTTTTAGTTAGCTTAAAAATAAGTCTCAGTCCTGTACTCCTCTGTCCTTGTAATTTGGGTCCAAATTCACTTACCTTTTCCCTTCCCAGCAGCTCTCATGCAGGCTACAGCTGCACTGYAATGAGGAGACAGGCAAAGGAGGCATGTGGGTAAGTCCTGAATACAGGATGGGCAGCACTGAAGCTAGGAAAACTGCAGAAGATAGAGAGCAGTGAAGGCACATGCAAAGAAAACAAGGGAATAATTGACATAGTGGGTTCAGTAGATTGCAGAATAGGAAAAACAGTAACARACTGGTAGTATGACCTCTGCTTAAAGCTTCTAACATAGCCAAATACTCTTCCAAAAAGAATTCCTGAAGTACACCTGGAGCTCACATGACAGGATAGTTCCAACAGAGGTTTCTTGCAACACCAAAAAAGAAGAAGCAAGCTCAGGAGTCAGTGTGGGCACATGTCTATCCCATGTGCACCTGAACACGAGCCTCCCAGGCAGGCTCTGGCTGCACACTCCTTTCCTCTTCTCAGAAGTGCTGGAAAAGAAACTGAGGCAGTGGAGGGGAAATGTCCATGTCTGGGCACTGCACATCTGCAAGAGCAAGCAAAACACTGTGAGAGGCACTGGAGCAGGGCCATGTTACTTCTGTACTGGCCCTCTGTCTCCATGCCAGGAGAAAAACAGATCCGGATATTTTCCTGCCAACAGGCACTCACAAAGATCAATTTATCAATTTGACCCATAATGAAAGAGGTATCTAAGACAAAGGTAGCATCAACTKCTAGACATGAGTGATCCATCTTCTTTAGCTCTGGAGAAAAAAAACCCRAGCAGCTTGCTTAGAGTTTGCACCAGCGTGCACAGAGCAGAGGTGCTGCCAAACACTGCAGTTTTAAAAGATGTATAGATGAGGCACTTAAAGCTATTCTTGTACTGGACTTGGATTTGCTGTGTTAACAGTTGGATTAAATGATCTTAAGGTCTTTTCCAAACTAAACTATTCCATGATTCTATGATGTTGGTGATAAATGTTCTGGAAATGTCCATGCCATAAGCCAGGTGCTTCTCAAGACCTAGTCTTGCTTAAGTAAGCCAAGGACAGTTTTGCAATTCATGTTAGTGAGGTTATTTGASACTGGGACCTTGTTCAGATAATGTCCTGTATCGAGGAAACACTTCAGTAATTACAGATGAAACTATTAAAATTGTGCATGTGCTCTCCTCTGAGCACAGTCCTCATGCTCTTAAGGTCTCTAATTGCTCCATTATTCAGAGATTTAAAGCATAGTTCTCAAAGTTTAAGTAGAGGTTATAAACAGCAGTAACTAAATAAATTTYGTTGCTGTGATTTCAAAACAAAACTAAGAGGAGTTTCAGAAAAGTAAGAATTGCAGTCAGTGTTATGACACTGACATAGGGAAAGCTGTGTATTTTTATTTCTGTGGGGTCACAGCTCCACATGGCAGATTTCATAAGAGTTCAAGAAAACCATGTCCTTCAGTGCTACTTCCACTCCCCTTTCCAGTGTTCCAGTTCAGAAAAAAAACTGATTTTTTTTATGCTAGAAAAATGCAATAATTGCCTCTAAACAATGGCATCATCTGAAGACTTTCAGACTGCCAAACCTCATTGTACAAGAAACATTCAAAGGMATGAAGAAAATAAGATTTTCGTAAAACCTTGATGCTGCATTTAGTCACAAGCAAGGAAATCCCTGTAAGGAATTGAAAATCCATTCTATATTTAGCATCAGCTTAATAGGATAATGTGGCTAAAGTTTACTATTCTGYAGATTGATGGAATTTTGCACTGTTTCACTGAAAAGGCCAGGCTTCTTTAAGAAGTCTGATCTTGCTRCTTTTGCAATAAAGCTTTCTTAAGGTCAAGGAGAAAGCTTCCACTTTCTTCTTTTGGTAGTTCATTGTATTACACAAGGCTAATACTGCTCTGATGAGGCCAAGACAAAAATGTCTGCTTTCTGTGTTTTAAAAAGGTGCCCATACCATTCCTCAAAACAAAGACTTGTTAATCACAGCCAACTTTTACAGCTTCAATATTTCCMAGGGACTATGTTTTTCTGAATAGTACAATTCATGTTCAAAATCCTRTAAGAATCATAGAATTACTAAATTTGGAAAAGACCTCTAAGRTCATCGAGTCCAACCAGTAACCCAGCAYTGCCTTGATCACCATTACCCCCAGTGCCACATCCACCTCTTTTAAATACCTCCAGGGATGGTGATCCCAACACTTCCCTGGGAATCCAATTCCAATTCCAACTTAAAATAGTACTCTCTGACTTGCTCTAGTATCTTATCTCAAAATCCCATCTGAGAAGAAAACTGAGAGTTTCATGTGATAATAAAATGCAGCAATACTCTAACCAGATGCAGAACATAAAAGGAATGCATCTTAAAAGTTTCAGAATAGCCTTGCTGTGGCCCGGGTTTAAACCGATCTCCAGTCTTCTACCTGCAAATAATACAGGAGATGTTAAATGCAATGCATAACATTTTTGTGCCAAATTTTCAAGAAGTGTCCACCTCCAAACTCTTTTTTTTAAATATGCTAGAATATTGCCATCTGTGAATGTGAAGCCGTGAAAGCATGAATCTGAAATCTGTCAGCTGTTCATCAACATGCTGGTAATAAAAAAAAATGCCAGTGACAGAAGGTTGGGTTTTGGGGAGGAGGTTGTGGAGGGTGGGGGAATTGTGCATATTTTGCCAGAAGGCAATGAGAAGCTGCACCTAGACCAAACTCGGGAGGCTTCTGCAGGCTGTGCTGCAGAGCCAGGAGCTCTGCACCACTCAYGCCTGGCTGGAGAGCATCCCAGCCTTCCCATGGAGACAGCATGTGACAGATCCCTGACTCTGGGGCTAAAAATCCAACACCTCTGCTATTTCATGTCCCAGGGATGTTCACCAAAGTAGGAGAGAAATGCTTGTAATGGCACACCAGCTAGGTACCCAACACACAGCACTAAAAGCTCAGTATTTGCTCTCAAGCCAACTCCTGGCTTTGAAAACCCACCATTTTAAAAATAAATTTTCTCTTGGGAAATTAAATAAATARATTTATTTCAAAGAGAGAAATAATGTATTATAAAAATAATAATAATTTTGATAAATTTGACTTGATAGAAACCTTTTTGCTTTTTTGTAATTTCTTCTCACTCAGTTAGTAGTCAAAGGCTCTATTATGGAATTGTTCAAGCCATTGCTTGTAATACAGCATATTAATAAATTATTTTTTTCATTCTAACAGCCATTTTCCATTCCAATTTCCTTTATCTGACTTCTGCATGACTTATTTTCAAATGATAAAATGCTCTCTTTCATACAGTTAATCCATTCATGACTTTTAAAATTCATATTTCACATAACTATGCTGGCAAGTTTGCTTATGTTAGATCAATCCCTTCCCCCTACCGTTTTCAGTTACCCATCTGAATAGACTCCTTAAATTTCCTTCTCGTTTAGCAGCTTTAATTGAATCCAGACCTTTTGTAAGARAACTTTTATGAATAGTAATTTTTTCACACATGAGAAAGCCCCCTGATTATACAGGATTATATTAATTATCATTAGCTGTGTGCTTCTTAGCAATTCAGTTTGCAATACACACCTATAAAAACTCATAATGCAATGTCCCAACATTTGCTGGAGTAACATTTTCTCAGGGCTGAATGAGGCCTCATAAGAACAATAACTGCCTTCAAAGTCTAAACATCCCATAATCTGCTCATCTCCACAATATGTCACAGCTTTTGATCTCTGCACAAACCCTTCTGTTGTTTTAGTTCATCTTTCAAAGGGATGCTCATTTTGCACTTCTTGACTTCACAATTTAAAAGGTGAATAAGTAACAGCTTCACCTAAATTGTCTTAGCAGATGCATTGCTTGTAAATTCATGGCTTATTTTCTAGTTTTGACTTCTAACCCTTAAGTAATACTTCTATGAGGATTAAATAAGTTTTAGACTTATTTAGTCAAGCCCAGAGATGGCCACAAGCACCCTTTGGTGGGTATTTGATCCCCAGAATACCTACACAGCATCTTCCTGCTTGCACCAAAACCACTTTTCCCTAGTTCAATTTTGCTTCTGATGGTTGCATCTACTTTCCTCTAAAAGATGGCCAAAAAAGGAAGTGAATGGCAATGTACAGCCCARTCTTTACATTGTATCTGAGTCATAGGAACTGCAGTACCCTGAAAAGTGAGATTTAGGTTCAAGGCCTTCTTCAGCCTGAGAAAGTTAAACCTTGGCATCCCACCTCTCATGGAAATGTCTTTTCACCCCTTCATGGGCCCAGAAACAGRTGAGGAACAGGACAGGGCTGGTAGTTGTCACCTTTTTGCTCTTAGAATAGTCAGARTTGGGTTGTAGTTTCAAAACACATGAATAGTTACCAGACTCACCATCAGCTTGTCCTCCAGGTGTCTTTTAAAAGAAAGCATTTAAACATGGGCTTAGTTCTCTAGCAGAGAAATAATACCGGGTCCAGGATATTCTGGACTCAAAGTCCCGTGTCAGTGGAGATCCATCCAGGCTCCTTACCATCCAGAGACAGTAGAAGATATCAGACCCCMTCTGGCCATCAGTGTTTTCTACTGTCTTGGCCAACAACATGCACCCCCTTGTCTGCATCCCATCTGGGGATCATCACTGTCCCCGTGTAGCACTGAGGAAAACCAGACACCTCTCTCCAGGGGCAGACATCACCCTGGGTGACTGGAGCTGGCTGTCAGCTTTGTGCTGGCTGACCACTACACCTCTTCTTCCCTTGGGCACTGCTCACAATCACAGTACAGGCAACTTCCAACCCTTGGGCAAACACCACAGTGAGCTTTCCTGACATATTGCTGTAACACATTTTCTGAAATTGAACACCTGTTTTCTGATCCTGTTTTCTGGAACCTTTCTTACATTACAGCACATATGCCAAAAATACTGCATTACAGCCTCTCAGATCATCTGTAAAACTGTACTAGCTACCTCGCTGCTCTCAGACAARCTGCTTGAGTATTTGGGGATTTCTGGTTGCCACAAATACAGTATATTAGAACTTTTAAGCAACYATTTATGACCTCCTTTTTAGGTTGAGTTCACACCAGGGTGCAACAAAACTCCCATCAGACTTAAAATACCCAGCCTGACTGAAACTTCCACATGAGGCATAAGGTCATTAACAAGCTGACAAATTTTCAATTGTTGCAAAAGCCAGGTCATGCTAGATTTTGAATTAGCTCCTCATGCATTCTAAGAGGCTGGTTTGAGGACTGGGATGGCCAGTAGCAGGCAGGGGACCGATACATCTAAAGAAAGCTCATGAGCCAGTTCAGAAGATATGCTCCAARTTCCTCCCCAGGTCTTTTGCCTTTTATTCTCCAATTCAGGTATTACATTTCCACTGGTTTCCACCAGGATTGTGCATGCACCTCGACATGTTCACAGAAGTTCCACGATACAGAGTTTCACAACTGGGACAGGTCCCTACAATTGGGACACCCGGGTGACAAAACAGATTCTGGAGAATTTCCCACTGAGTAGGATGGAGAGAACATAATTACCACATYGTAGCACTACAATGTCTCATAAACATAGAATAGACTAGATCCATTTACCACAAAAATCACAGAAAATAACTTATCAAAGAATAKATCTTTTATGTAAAATATACATTTGTAGAATATAATTTTAATACAATTTTTTATATTTAATAATGTTGGGTTTGCAACACTTTGAATTAAAAAAAAAATAAACACAAAATATTCTTGCTGCCAGAATTTTATTTCTGATAATACTTATAGTTTGAGGTAACAATGAAAGAAGACTGTGTGCTGTGAACAAAGTCAGTGATGTTTGTCTGCAGTCACATTTTTATTATTAAAGTGAAAAGTAAACTTAAGACTTGGCATGTACACTAGAATTCATAACAATTTAAGTCATGGCAAACTGAGAAAGCAAGGACTTATGCAAACCTACTCTGTTCAAATYTGTGACTTTTGCAATATATGCCATTAGTATGACAGAAGTCAAGACAGATGTAGTTTACATCACTATCATTATTAAGCGTGTGTCTTTGTATGATCCACAGCACAGCTTACTGCAGGAACCAGGAATAATAAACACAGGGGTGTGGGCCTTTGCATGGAGCCTTAGCAATGATGACATGAATTCAGCTTTCCTTGATATAGATAAAAACTGATATTCCATGCACACAAGTTTTATTTACACTGACTCATCTACAGTGACTAGTCACCCCTTCCTCTGGCAGCAGTAATTATGAGCGGTCTTTTGTCTTCTTTAACAAGCTCTACTTCGCACGCAAATTCTCAGTGACCTCCTCAAGGTGTGAGTCGTTTATCAGGGTCCATTCAGCAGCAGCAGTCTCTTTCCAGTACAGTCCTTGGTATGGCTAAATTCCATTGTCCCTTTTTCAGCAGTCAAAAATCCATGATAAATTCTGTACAACACTGTAGTTAATATAACAGCAGCACCAGATATTATATTAATTCATTTGCTAAAAGCTGTTTGCAATTATCTCTCTATTGACAATATTTTACCAAAAGTAAATCAATGTACATCTCTAAATATCAGAAATGTATCCTTTGATAAATACATTATTGTACAAGAATTCTGACATGCAGGTCATGCTATTGGGCTTGGCTATATACAGAAGAACATGTTACATGGTCAACAATAAATTTAATTTCTTTTCCTAACAAAAAAAATAAAACATGACAGTCAGGYATTATTCAACAATTTCAAGGATCACTTAAGATTTCAGTCACTATGGTCTTCCCCGTGTAGTTCTAAAACTCTAGAGTGTAAGGGCAATTTTTCCTCACCAGCCCAGAACCTCAAATTTGCCATTGCATTTGTCCTGTTGTATAAACAGAGGTTAGTATTGAATGAAAAAGCCACTAGAGGAGATACAGTTTCAAAATTGTAATRAATGCTGGTTGCTAGGAGGAAGATTGATGCAATAGGCAACCGGTCGGTGCTGAAAAGCCGCTCAAAAAATCTTAGGAGTGCACACGAGTTAGTCTAGATGATACTAACTGCACTTGAAAAATATGTATATTTCTATCTATACACAGATGTATAGTCCATATGAAAAAAAAAAAGAGAAAAGGAGAAAAAGCATTCTTAGTTCAACTTAAAAGAGGGGGGCATTTTAGCAGTATCTCTGTGCTTTATGGAGACAGATGGAGAATACAAGGAGACAGGTTGCAAAACAGACAGACAAACAACATATAGGACAAAGCACCTCAAAAAACATTGACTGAAGAAATTTTTGAAGCCCATGAGCCAGAGGTATAAGGCTGGCCAAAAACCCAACTTGGGAACTACGACCCTCTTACAATGGTAAAAAAAAAAAAAAGCCCCCAAGAATTGTTTCAATTTTACTTGGTACTCAGCTTCTGAAAATGTTGAAGAACCCTGGAGTAGAGAAAATACTACAGTACCAAGCAGCACTTGCTAGCTTAAAATTGCAAGTCTGGATGGCGTTTACCTTTCTTGCATGTTTTGTGCCTTCCCCAAGCCATTAAGAAAGAGATCTGGCTTCTGCTTGCGTGTAACCAGTAATGACAACCTCTTTGCAGTTATCTGTGTGCAAACAACCGGAGACATTCAGAACTCTGATACAGCAATCCAGTACCAAAATAAGTTAATCACAAAATAAAGGTGTTTATAAACAAGTAGATAGTTAAAAAATAAAAGAAAAGGTTAAACAAAGAAAAACAATCCCACATGCAGACCAGTTTATCAGTGCTTTCATTTCAGCAGGATGGTAACAATGTGAGAACACACATCCAGAGCCCTCTGTGGTCTGTGCCCACGATCGGCAACACTGCTTGTCAAGTGATGGAGACAGGATGGTCCATGCAAATGAGCAGACCCTTCAGAGCAGACATCTTCAGAATGGATTAGAGTCACAAGAAATGGAGGTTCAATGGAGTGACTGATAATTCCTTGGAAGCACATTATTTTAAGTAAATCTCCCTGAAAATACGCTTATTTATTGAATATACTGGACAACAGCATCCACTAACTGTCCTTTTATTGCCGCAGAAAAGTAGGACAATATAGTAGATAAAAGGAGATATGCTACCCTAAGTAATCTTTAAAAGCCAAGACAAAAATCTTCAGCTACCCAAGTGGCTTTTCTTACTACTACTGACAGTTGCATCATGCAGGAGTTAGACCATATTCRTGGACCCTATGCTTAATGCTACATTTATTTCCGATATGTGGTAAACAGCATTTGATTTAATACTATGTAGCCGATTGATGCCATCTGGTTTACAAGATGGAAGGGATGGGAGACCGAGAGCGCCTTAGAGGACAAGGTGAGCTGTAGGGTGATGTTACTGGAGACAGTCGCAGAGCATTGCCTGTCAAGCCAGCTATGTTGTTTAGGCTTCGAGATTTTTCATAGCCTTGTATGAGAAAATGCACAGACATCAGTTGAATTCAGCCAAAAAATAGACAAAGACAAACAGTACAATGTAATGTAATCCAAGGAGCTATCAGGGACTCAGGGAATCTGCCTGCAAAAGAACTCAGTGCTGAGACACATTACTACCAAAAGATATCAATAAATAAAWTTATTTACAAATTAATGCATCTACATTTTCTCAAAAAATTTAAACAGACCACCACACAAGAGGTCTGACCTGCTCTTCCACATCCCATCTTGCACTTAGTATCACACTGTGGGCTTCAGTAGGGTTGCACAGAGAGCAAGATAAAGGATCCCACCAGGGTGACTGAGCTATCTGGCTAAGCATAATCAAAAACCCATTAAGACAGACTACAGAAACTGTTATAATTACATAATCTCTGCTAAATTCAATTCCTAATAAACTACAATTTTTTCTTTAAAATAAATAAACCAGAAACCAGATAAATTTTATACAGTATGTGTAAATCTGTTTTGCAGAGGACTCGATAATATAAGAAGCTTTATCTTCAAAAATATTAACCCTTGGGCTTTGCTTCTAATTTTAAGCAGAGTTCGACGTATTTGTAAATACCTCCTGAATGGAAAAATTAAAACACTGAATTTGTGCTTCTTTTCCAGATGATTTGAATAAAACCAACGGTATTAATCCATATAAGCAAGTAGTAAATAATTGGTAATTAAATGAGGCAACCACATAATGCTTCACAATTTGAAGGGAACATTGCACTTGCAGACATTTCTGTTCACATACTCTGTGAGATCTAGCTACCTACTTTTTGCTTCTGTGGATTGTTTTCACTTTGTAGAGGCTATGCTGTAAACCAATGAAAAAAACATTGCTATTCACTGCATATTAAATTAAACTTAATATTAAAGTATTTTCAGCAGCTGCTGAATAACCCCATTGGTTAAAAAAGGATCTGCTCATCAGCCTGAAGATACCAGCAAGGAAATACAGCAAGGATTAAGCCAGGCAGGACCCTGCTCCTGAAGTACATGTGTACATGCTTCAGTGCAAGCAGGAGGAGTCTCAGTGATTTCAGTGGCACTGCTTTTTTCCTTGAAGACAAGCATAGATTTAAGCATTTTTCTTGTTAAGATGTTGAGGTCTAAATTGCTTACAGGGAAATAATGAGAATTTTTCCCACAGGAATTTTAAAATACCAATGACAATAAAGCTAAACACCACATAGAATGTCAGCAAACTTTTTTTTTCTTTTTTCTGATTGAAATGGTTACTGGCTCAAATTCCAGATCTATAGATAACAGACAGCTAATAGCATCTTTATGAAAAATCATATTTTAGGCTCTCCCCTTACAACAATTAACATATTTCTTACTTACTGAGACCTGCATACTGTAAAACTAGACTTAAAGCAAATGTATAACTTCATGTCTGCTAAAACATTGTGCAATATTCTCTCCAGATGGCAAGGGCAGGCTAGACKGTGATACTACACAGAATTCTGATACATTTCTGAAACAGCCTCCAGATTCTGAGTTTCTATCAGTATTGACACAGACTAGAAAGAGTTATATTTGAAAAGGGAATTAAAAGAGGAGCACAATGCTAGTGTATATATTAAAACTCCCTGTAAACATAAAGCTTATTAAAAAAATCAAAATAATCAAGTAGCTTTTTTACATAGAAACTAGGAAAGTAGTTTTTAGGATTATTTTCTTGCTACTCTTCTAATGATAAAAGGAAAGAACTGATAGAGGAAGATGGTAAAGAYAATAAAGTAGAAATTCCTAAAAAATGAAAACCAGAGACCCAAGATGAATATGAGAGATGGATGATCCAAAATCATTACTTTTCAGGTATTTTAGTGGATCAGCTCTGAATCAGTATCATCTTGAAGATGGAGATGCAAAAAAGCTCAGAATGAATTATAATTGAACACAACCAAGAATAAACCAAGGAACAAACCAAACAAGAAGAATGTACCAAAAGAAAGAAAGAAAGAAAGGGAAAAAATTAAATGTTAAAGTAGTAGACTTGATGTGTGAATGACATTCAAGCATTCAAACCCATTTTTATATTGCTTGAAGATATTTTTTGCTTAGGGCTAACTTCCCTACTCTGYATAAAAGACAGTCCAAAGCCAGTGGCTAAAACATTTCAGCCTCAACTAAGATTATCATCAGAGCCAGATAAAGAACATATTTCTCACCAAAAAACTATYCATTCTGAACTCAAGCCCCAGTTTTCTAGTAAAAACTACAAAACCATTTTCTTTTAAATCTAGATTTACAAATTAAAATGTTCCAGGATAAAACAGGTTTCACTGTTATATAAATATGTCTTTAGTAGCTGATGGGTAACTTCTTTTACTATTTCTGATCTGTTCTAGTCATGGTTACTGCCATAATTTGCTGAGTGAAGTCAAAAACCTGATCATGCAAGATGCCATGGCAATCTACCTTATTCAGGTGTTTTTGACCTCCTCAAAGACTGTTACTATTAGAGATATTTTTAATAATGCTCGTTTTTGAGAAAACAGTGAAATATATGCGCAGTAGAAAATGTAGCAAATCTGTGCAAAAACATTCTCGCAATGATTTTTCATTTAAGCTAAACATTATATRTAGGAGCATGTAAAATGACCCAGTAGAGTCATTCTTTTTGCAAATACCATATGCATGGAATTGGTTGCATATCTGCCCTCAACAGGTTTAACATACTGAGCTTATGCATTGAAGAGTAAAACAAGCATTTGCAGAACAACCCAAGAGAATTCCTTTGGGTATCTGGCTGGCTGGGACAGCTATGTTTGCTATACAACAAGTAAATATAAAAAAAAAATTTAAAAAAAAGCCAGAAAAACCTCAGGCAAAAATGTTTTTCCAGTGCCTCATGGCTGCTTCAGATAAACTCCGAGATGAACAAGTACACTTCAGCACTCAGGAATGCAAAATCTGTCAGTAGAATATAATTTGCCAAGAAACAGAAGCAGTTCCTATCTAAGGAAAAGGGAAGGCTACCACTGGCATGCTGATCTTAGGGCCATGTCCTGATGTTAGGTGTGCAGCCACAGCYAGATGTGGCCTGGAGGGGTAGACACCATCAGATACAAGTAGGAAACAGTTTTGCAAACTCCACTTGGGCACTCCCATCCTACTGAGCAGCGAGTAATCAGATTTGAAGAATCTAAATAACTAGAAAAGCATTTTTAACACCTTGCAAGGTCAAGCATTGTTTGACTACATAGCTGAATTATGGCTGGGGTAGACAGTCAACTTTTACTATCAATGGTGTATTGCCAAGAAAAAAAATATTTTTGGTGTTATAGACTCAAAATTTTATTTGAAAAAAATTTAAATAGCATCTCAGGATATGCTTTTTTGTGTTCAGAAAAACAATGTTGCTTACTTCTGACATGTCAACCTTTAAAGTGTATTCAGTTGTAAATTTTMTTAAGTTATTAAGAACAGACCACAGTTATATTTTGATTAATTTGTCTTTTGGAAYGACAAGTTATATTGAGTGATGAGTGGTTGAATGAGCAAGGTCTGAATTGCAGGCTTTTCCATTAGATATTACAGACAAATGAAGACACAAGTGAAATGAGGGTCCAACATCAAGCACATTTTTTTAAGACTAAAGAGGATGAGTGTTTTTAAAAGGAAAAGAATGACTAGGAGTAAAGAAAAAAAGATACATTGTGAGTACAGTCTTTCCTCTTAGAGCATTGTGCACATCATTTTACTCTAAGATTATTTTTCACAAGCACATTGCTGAGTAACCTTTTAGGATCTAATGAAAGAAGTCCATACCTTTCCTGATCCCTCCATCAGTAGCACACGTGAAATCACCTGTTGTCAGTAGGAAACATGTTCCCCCTCTTCTGTTTTTGTCTCTTGTACTAGAACGTCTGATGGGAGGGAGCCTTTCACCAGGTGAGAGTGGCTGCTCACTTCCTGCACTGTCTTCACCTGATAACACTGGTTAAAGCACCATGCCCATTTACAGACAATAATGAATGAGGAAATGAGACATCACAAAGAGCTTACGCTGAATGCCAGATATTCCCATCACTCAAGAAGTAGATATAAAGTAAATCATTAGAAGAAAACAAGATTGCAATTCATCATTAATCAGTACAAAATGGCAGAAGGTATAYGTTTTGTTAAGAGCAAATGATCTTTCGACTTTCCTGTTTTTCTTCTAAAATTTGCATAAAATTAGATTAAACTAACATGAACTAAGAAATAATCAAACCAAGGCTCCGTAGGTACAGTTACCTACTCTGGACTGTAATTTGTCCAAATATGGGCAGCCTTGGATATTTCAAACACTTATTTACTATTTAGGCTATAATTTTTGCTAAACAAGAGGTCATGTCAGGCATTTTTGTTTAGAATATATTGTTGTATGTTTTAAAGACAAGCCCTCACCCAAAAGGGCTATATTTTCAACATTTGGCACTATACACTGTTTAATAACACACTTMGCTTTCATTTGCATATTTATTACACTTGCACTGCTTGTCATCATAAGTACACAACATTAAATGCTGTCTTGGTCTCTGTACTTTATTAYGTCACACAGCAAAATTTGTACCTCTCCTGATTTGTCGCTCCCAAAGGAATCTCTTTTAAAATTATCTACCGTTTCAAATTCAGGCCACACTTCAAAAAAAGAATCTCTTCTCGGTACAGCACATAACTTCAGCTTTACCTTTGCATCTAAACCTGAGCATGGCTTTTTTTCTGAACTAGKAATGCAAAGGGCAGAATTCAGCCTTGAAGTTTTGCACATAATTCATAGTGACTCTAATAACATTCTCTACCAGAAATAAAGCTACMGTGCATGATGTGAATGGTGGCACTACTGAAAAGAAAGGTAACACTTTAAAATGCCTCCTTCTTGCATGTCTGCTTTCTGCATAACTTCAAGGATTATAACCCCTTGTAAATAAAGCTGTAGAAACAAAAAAAAAGTGTCTCTTAATGAGAGACATAGTGATCACACTGAGCCTTCTCCATTCAGAATACCTTTGGTAGGACTTGATGGCATGAAAAAGCTGTTATCATTAACACTTTAAAGATGTTATCTTGAAGTGGRTATCAGTCACAGCACTGAAAAACTAACTATATTTTACTGTCAGTCTGAGTCTTTTCAAGTGTTTCTATCCTTTTAAGTATATTTAGGATGTTCAAAAAACTGTGCTAACTTTGCAAACAGTAACTCAGAGAGTGAAATTGAGCTTCTTTGAGTATAAATGCTATCCAGTAACAGAACAACAGACTGAAGCAGGATATTGTTCAGAGACCGATTTTCCAGACTCTTCTTTTTCAAAACTATATTTCAATTACTGAATTACACTAGTCATGAGTGGTTTTGCTGTTGCCACTATTCTTTAGCAGCTTTACAGCTGGAGTCTCATGACCGGTATGAGCTTTTTAAACAGATTGTGTTTGCTTAAAAATAAATAAGCTTAAGAAACATTAAAAAAAAATACTCTTCCTGCTAAACAATTTAATTATACTGAGAGATAAAATTTACTCTTTAATTGCAACAGATTTGGAGTATGGAGCAGTGGCTTGGAGGGACTGAGGCTGTCATTTGATAMGCAATTTCACTGAGTAAAGCACAAAATACTCCTTGTTCATCATTTGGAATGCTAACAAATAAGGTAATAGAAATCACAAAAATCAACTGTAATAGCGATGATGGTGTTAAGGGCTGTCATTTTCTTTTTTCTTGACAAGATTTACATCAGCTATGCTAGTATAATTTAATGAATAGTAAATATCATGCAATGTTTCATCTAACACAGATGAAGGAGATTCTTTTAGCCAGGGAAGCAGAATGCCAAATGGAAAGAAAACTAGAAAGAAAATTTCTTCCTATTTCCTTTGAGTGCTGGGCTTTGGATGTAAAGCACCTGCTCCTTTTAAATGACTGCTTCTTTGTAGGATCTTGCTTAAGAGGCCACGATGTGGCACAGGCAAAGCTGACACGAGAGACAGACACTGAGGTAAAACACCATGGAGTCCAACAGGGTGGGACACGGTGGCTGCTCAAATAGTCACAGTCATGCAGAAAAACAAGAAACATCCATACAACGCAACAAACAACAGGCAAAAGAAAAGGTTGATATCATCAGCAGGAAAGCATTCTCAACAGAGCAAGCAAAACTGTATAGACCAGCTACATAGAGGTTTGGGAACGCCACTATACCTATTTTGTCCTCTATGAGACTGACACACGCAAATGTTGGAGGGGAGAAGGGTGGGAGCTACATCTTCTCCTGGCAGAAAGACTGGTTGCTTTCTGACCCCTACCAAACATACTGGTCTATAAAGTGTTTTCAGAGGACATGCATTTCCAATAGGGTCCTACCTGATGATCTGTTGTGTTCCATCAGCTGGTTGTCCTTGCCCAGGCAGATGTCACCCTGTGTGCTATTGCAGGCCATGTTCAAGTCTGTCTTGCAGAAGGTGGGTGAGCTGGCTTGAGGAGCTGGAGGGATGTGCTTCTTTCGTTTCCTTGGCAGTTTCTGCTTTGCCATGGCCAGGGAGTAGTACATCCCAAAATTGTTAACTATCACAGGCACGGGCATGGCTATGGTGAGCACTCCYGCCAGGGCACACAGGGCTCCCACCAGCATGCCTGACCAAGTCCGTGGGTACATATCCCCRTAGCCCAGGGTGGTCATGGTGACTACAGCCCACCAGAAGCCAATGGGGATGTTTTTGAACTGTGTGTGCTCACTTGCCGACGGGTCGTTAGGCTGGGCTCCCACCCGCTCTGCGTAGTAGATCATRGTGGCAAATATCAAAACACCGAGTGCCAGGAATATTATCAGCAGCAGAAATTCATTGGTGCTGGCTCGCAGAGTGTGGCCCAGCACCCTGAGGCCCACAAAGTGCCGGGTGAGCTTGAAAATCCGGAGGATCCTGACGAACCTTACCACCCTGAGGAAACCAAGCACGTCCTTAGCAGCTTTGGAGGAGAGCCCACTCAGGCCCACTTCTAGGTAAAAGGGCAGGATGGCCACAAAGTCAATGATATTCAAGAGGTTTTTGACGAATTCAAGTTTGTTGGGAGAAAAAATGACGCGTACTAAAAATTCAAATGTAAACCATACCACGCAGACTCCTTCCACGTATGTCAGTGCAGGATCTGTCTCAATCTCATACTGTAACACAGCTTCTGTCCCATTGATGACCTGCTCAGTTTTGTTTATAATAGTATTGAAAGCCTCATGTGTTTCCAGGCAGAAGGTTGTGATTGAAACTAAGATGAAGAATAAAGAGGCAAAAGCGATGAACTGAAATGCAAAGAGATAAAAGAAACATCAGAACCACACAGCTCTTCACATTAATACAAATGATGTCTGCTTTTACAGTGAAACTTTTGCTCATTCCTCCCCAAATGGCTGACAAATTCATATGCATAAAAATTTCCATCTAGGCTAGAGGAGAGCAGCAGACAGCTCTCACATGCAGGTCTGGAGTCCAGGAGCAGGAAAAGTCTTGGCAAATGCAACTCATTAGGAATGACAAATGACAAAATGCAACTCATTAGGAAAGTGGCAACAAATTCTTTAATCTGTGCTAACTTGTCTGAATTTAATTCAGTTGCCAAGGTTCCTTGCAAGGAGTCTCTGTACACACCAACCGCAGCCACACTTGTCCAGCTCTCCCACAGTGGAAAATGTGGGTGGCTGACCCCAATGGTCTTGAGATTATGGTTCAGAATTCACACTTGTCTTCAAGAGCACCGCAGAGGGATCTAGGAGCAGATCCAAACTCTGGGTTTCCTTTAGATTATCAGTGATTTACAAATACAGGATATTTACCAATAGAAAAAGCCTTCTGTGTTACAGGTAGAGTTGGTTTCACAGCCTATTATGTTCACAGTCTTCCATCAGCTGATTCTCTTGAGCAGCACTAAAAGTAAACCTTGCAGAACCTCTCACACTGTGGTGGCAGAGCTTTGCCAGTGTCTTAGGATCTACAATCCTGCTAACAAGGTTACGAATTGAGGGCAATCCAAACAGAAAGCAAAATACAAATTCAGTTCTAGTAGAGGCAYGTGAATTGATAAAATATAGGTAAATAACCTGGAAACAGCCATCACAGAAGATGGCATATCCTGCCTGATCTTCAACTCAGCCATCAGAGTCAAGCATTGAATAACAGAGAACATCCAGGACAGGATCTCAAAAATTAACACTGAGCCAAACAGCTAGAGCAGGAGTCAGATTTTCTTACACTAGGAATATACACCAAATGAAAAGGTGCTTTGAGGTCACTTATTCCTTTGCTACAATGGTTAACTTCTTTTCAATSACATTACAACCATACCAGCTAGCACTCAAATAGCAGTGGTATAGTACATAAATAACAATATTTTTATTTTTAATTTGTATCTTAATAAACATTTTATACCCAATATTACCCTGGGGAAAAAAAAACCTTCTGAAGACCTGAAGATTTTTGAAAGTGTAAGGGGTCCAAGGACACAAAAAAATGCCTTAACAGGTTAAAAATTTCTAGGATCTAGTGACCACACTGAAATCTTGAAATTCATTGGAAAAAATCTGATTGCAAGGCAGACAGAATAGAAGCCATAAGCAGGAATGCCTATGTTCTGCCACTTTAATCCAGGATACAGCATTGTGGCAAAACTGATTTTGTGTACTTAGGATATCAATGACTGAATTTAGTATTAGCATCCAGATTTAGTGTTATGTGCCACAGGAACTCATTTGGGCTTGTACAATACTGAATGCTTGTATTTTTCTAATATGGAATACTGGTTAGACAAGAAAATATTGTCTGTAGAACCTGTAGAGAGAATTCCTTTTATTCTGGAATCAAGCTTAAATTTGCAGTGCAGGTCTGGCAAATTTATTACATTCAGATTGACAAGATGGATCTATGAAAAATCCCATATAACTACCCATATCAGATATCCACAGGCTATTTGTGGCTTCCTTTCCTCAGTCAAGAAAAAAAAGTTATTACATCATGCCCAACAATTGAAAACACTCTAAATCTGTTAYCTTTCAAAAAGTACTGACTCAGAGGCTGAACTGAACACTTATCATCCAGTCTGGGCTTCTAGCCACAAGCTACGCAAACAATCTCACACTGTCTGATTTTTTCTGCCTTTGCCTTAACCATAAAATTGCTGCATGTTCATAGCTCACAGCACCTGACACCAACATACACAAAAGAGCCTCAGTGTTGTGTGAAACAACTAGAGTCAGCAAATACAACCAGATTTATAAAACCTGAGTGAGTTAATCTCAGCAGATCTTTGCAAAACTTCTCCACAAGAGGGATATAGAATTTATCAGACTCTAAGCCACTGGTGGACTAAGAATGACCCTTGAGCGTCTCCTAAAGCATCCTCCAGAATCCTACACAGCCATGGATGGAAAAAGCAAACAAATCTTTGGAGGCTGAGTCACTGAAGCTAAGTCAGCACTGTAGTTTGTAATTTGGGAGGGAAGTTTTGACAGATAAAATATTGGGCAATCTCTTCAACAGCAACACTGATGATTTCAAACAACTGTGAATATTTTTTTTGTCTGAAAATAAAAGAAAACTGCATTCAGCCTAACCAAAGAAAAATTTACCAACAACTAAATCATTTACCAATAACTCAGATATAATAAGGATTAACTGTGCATTCAGCAGTGCAGTGAACATACCTAACAGTATGTAAATAGTTACCACTGCTTTCTGGACTGCATTTCAGAGTCCATTAAGGTTCAGAACCTTTCTAAAAAAATGCCAAATACCAAAGTAGTAACTACAGGTAGGACTGCTGACAAGCTATTTATTACTCTTTTGCTTAACCTTGACACTGCATTGACATTGCACTTGGAAAGGCAGATTGAAATTTTTAGCTGTGCACCTACATTCAGTGTTTTATTATCCTTAAAGGAAAAAGACATTATCATGTCCAAAATCTATCCTAAAGAGAGTCATCTTCCAGAGGTTAGAACAAAGACAAGGAAACACTGCCAGTATGGTGACAGGTTTCCTGGTAAGCCTGCAATAAGCATTCATAGAAATGTAAAACAATAAGATGTAAACATTTTGCCATGCATATGCATGGCCTAACTGATTTTGAGCAAAGACACATATTCCTTTTATCTCTCATTGCATTTGGTTCTAAACTGCCAGCTCCTTGGATCAGGACAGAGTTTGCATAGCACCTAGCAAGATGAAGCCTCATACACAAGAGGCCTATAATGTTATTGCAATAATTAGAGGATTCAGAGAACATGCAAGGATAAAATGCAAAGATAAATGCAAGCAGGAACATCTTATCAGTCAAACAAAAAATGCTTAGAGATTAACCTTACATTAGCAAAGATGCTTCCTTCATATTATGTTACATAATATCAGGAAATGTGTTGAAAAGTCTCTAGCATGTTTTTCATATACATCTGTAATGATAGAAACTAAATGAAATCATGTGCTATCCCCATTTTATGCTTTCCTTCTCCTTCATCCTAATTCCAGCTTCTCTGAAGTAATTAGCCTCTAAAAATACATCCATTTTTGTCATGCGGGCAAGCACATTTAGAAAAAGAGAACAGATTTGAACTCACAGATTCCYTGGTGAATGTGACCAACCAAGTTCTATTCCTTAGTCATGCAATAGTCCCTTAGTCCACAATAACCAGGGTAGTATACACAACTTTTGTTTGTTTCCTTTTTTTTTTTTAATGAAGCACAAAAATCTTAAAGGAGTTAGCATGATCATTATTTCAGAAAGGTTACAGCAAGAGACAATTTTCTGTTTGAATCACTAGCAACCTTTCACTGTGAGAAGTTCTGACAACTTTGGTTTTTACTAGTTGCAAGACAAGTCAGCTTTGGTATAGAGCAAAACAGCTTATTCACCTCTTTTTTAAACCAAAGATTGCAGCCCCAACACATTTTTTAAAAAGTTYTCAAAAACAGCTGAAGAAAAAATTTCAAATAATATCCAAGTAATCATGATMTTTTTCTCATTTCTTAAAAAGGGTGGGGTTTTTCTTAAGTAATTGAGTCCTGTTTGCTTCAATGGATGTGATAAAATTAACTTTCTTCATTTAGGTTTTCTTTCTTCCTSCTGAAGGAATCATTTTTCTAAGTGACAGAATGGTTGTAGACAAATGGTTTTCGTGATTGAAATTAACACAAATTGAATTAATAAAAAGTTCAGTCCATTTTTGCCAGAAGAGAGCAGTTAAAAAATATTCAGTACATAATACACAGCAGGTAGAGCATTCCTCATTCAGCAGTTTAAAGCTCTCAGCAGGCTGCTGATTCCCTCTGCTCACAGTTTGAAGGCAGTGTGCACCCAATTTTGTTCTTGTGTGTCAGTGTCACAGGAGAGGTTCCATTTCCAGCTTGTCTAGTTAAAAAGGATCACCAGCAAAGCTCTGTTGCTAAGTTCTACTAATGTTCAGAGTAATGGATTAATTGTTACCCTGAAATTTTAAGCCTTCTGATAATTCTCATATTTAGAGTCAGTTCTCATAGTTTTATGTAAACAATGGGGTTGTTTGTTTAACAGATTTTCAATGTTTCCATT
Source organism: Alauda arvensis (assembly GCA_902810485.1). Taxonomy (NCBI): domain Eukaryota; kingdom Metazoa; phylum Chordata; class Aves; order Passeriformes; family Alaudidae; genus Alauda; species Alauda arvensis. Next base: position 1,758,209 of record CADDXX010000023.1, read on the forward strand.
CTTTCTTACTAGGAGTAGAGAGTTTGGCAAGCATTTCTGTTAACCAGTGTGACTGGAGAGGTGGAGAATTTATTCTCCAATCACTGGCCACCTTAAGTTTAGATATATAAATAGTTTCAGAAAAATAAAATCYCTCTTTTCTTTCCGGCGCATAAAACTGTGTGTTGTGCCACTAATTCGTGTAGCAGTGTGACAGATTAATCATCTATAGCTTGATTTTCAAGGAAGCACATAAATCTAGAATGTTAGGTGCCTGCAGATAACTTGTTAAAAGTAGAAAACTTTATGATTCATACTTTGAATGCAGTGTCTCATGGGGGACTGAGTATCTCACAGTTTAAAGCAATTTCAAAATTGACAACCAATTCCAGAACACCAAATTGAGCAGCCTGGATTAGCAGAATTTTTGTGAGTCCAAAGTCATGTTTTACCTTGCACATAGCTCCTTAAGTGCCTTGAAAAATAAAGGTGACTAAAAACTGTGGTTGCAAATGACCTGACAACAATCTTATCTCATAGGCCATGTCTGGATTTCACAGCAGGACAAGGCACAAGATCAGAGGATGATGTGTCTCACATCTGACCCACACACACATTTCCTTTCCAAGCAAACCCAGCCATGGGACTGGTCACTGTCCTGGGATGGAGCCAGGGCCTTACTGAGCCATTCAGTAAGCCATTCATCCTGTCTAAGCTCAGCAGCCTAGACAGAGTCCAAACAAAGCAACAACCTCGCACTCAGCTGTGTTATACATATTCATAAAATCAGACTGATCCTACTCCAGACTTAAAATAAGTTACTTCTGTCCATCCCATGCCCTAAATAGGCTATTTCTACACAATTACTCAGTGTTCCAAGATGGACAGGTCATAATGAAGAGGTTAATGCACAGAGAAGTGTTAATAGTCACATTCATCCTTACTTCTTGCTTCGCATTTAGGTTTTGAACAAAATCTCTGGCCATATTTCATTGTTTTCCCATAAAAGGTTTGTATCTGGTCTGGATACAACTTGTTCTGGGCTTGGATCTCAACACGTCCTCTTTCAACAGCCCTCTCTGTGTAATGTATATTTTCTAACGTGAGCGYTTAATAGCAGCTTTTAAGATTCATTTGGTTTGAGTTACATTCCAGGACACAGAAGGTTTGCCCTTGACACACTTGACAATGGAAAAATAAAATGACTGAATATTTAATAAGCCCTTGAAAATACAACACTTAATATTCTCTAATGCAGGTACAGAATTGCCTTTAAAGAAATAAGATTAAAACGTTGCTTTAAATAAATTTCTTCACAGGCACATTATGAGATTTAATACACGTGTGTTSCTAGAACTTAAAACGATTTTTAAAGATCAATATTCCTCCCCACCAGACTCATAGACTAAAAATACAACTACAGAGCATCCAAGAAAAGAGACTGTGATGGGTTTTTTTCTAAAGAAACTAACTTTGATGGTTTGCTCACTATTGTAACCAAAGTCCTGCTTTCATTACAAAAGTAAGACTATTGAACAACTTAATTTTCTCTGACCAAAACCAAGAGGAGACAAGTTTCCACTCATGGGTTCTTTGCTTTCCCAGATCATTCATGTTAACCAGAACCCTCAAAACAAGGTAACTTCTGTTAACAGAATAACAGAATACTTAAATACGTAAGTATTTATTATAATACTTTTATAAATTTATAATACTTAAATATTAATAGAATACTTAGAAGGAAARCATTATTTTTTAATACCATACTCATTTTGATAAATAAAAAAAATCCAAATTTTGGAGATTTAAAAATTGAATAATAATAGTGATGTCTGTTCACATCTGTTAGTTTAATCCTCYTCTTTTCATATTTCAGAATATAATACAAAGTATTTGAAAAAAAGTACAGATTGTTTCTTCCTCTTACTAACCCTCTGACCACAAAAAGTAAGCTGATCTATGCATTACATGCACCCACTMTCACTGACTGCAAGAATTTGGTCATATACATGCAGTAAAAATTGTATTTTACAGATTTTCTTCACATGTCTTTTAAAAATCATCAATCTATTTCTTAGGCTAAAACAGTTAATAGTGGTCATATCAAAATTATAAACTCCCACCATAAACATTACAAGCTGACATTGATTTTTTTTTTCTCTTTCAATTTTCAGGAAAGAAACCTCTTTTTTCCTGTAAATCTTCCATAATTTTTTCCTATAATATTCTCCAGAAGCCTTTTTTATTCTTCCAGAAATTCAAACTGTCAGTTTCTGAAATCCCCCTAGTTCTGYATTGAATGAGACCCAGTCAAAATGGGAACAAAGCCAAAATCACGTAGTGTTTCTAATCAGTCCCAACTAACTTGCAATGCTGATTTTTTAATCTAGTTTTATAGCTGCTTAGTCACATAAAACCAAAGTCTCAAAAAAAATCCCATAAAAAATCCAATAAATTTGAGTGATTTGGGCATTCAATGAGAATATGACTCAACTGTGAATGTTACTTATGCAGAAAAAGAAACTGCATTTGTAAAGTACATGGCATGCTTCACTCAAAGTAGCAACAAACCTTGGCAATGAAATCACAGAATTAGATACCACTTCCAGCTTTAAAGAGAGTTTTGTTTAGATTTGACAGATTGTCCTCATTTTTTATTTCAACATGATAGATTTTCTCTCCCTCWGTTCAATTCCATCTGGCTATCAGGAGGCTGTTAAAATCATAATGTGATTTCAGAATGAGCTCTTGTGATGAACTTATCTCCCTACACAGTTTCATGTTCTGTGTGGCATAACTTGAGTATTGATGTGCATTTTACATAAACCCAGATACCTCACCAAACATACTATCAGTCTCTACACAACTCTATTTCACAAAGCTGATATTCTTCCTTAGCTGTAAGTTGCCTTTGGAAAATTATCATTTTATGAAAAAAAAAAAGAAAGCAAAGTCACAAGTTTTTATGGTGTGATGAACTTTCAGTGCACTGTATCTGGATATACTTAGTAAGAGAACAAATACCATCAGAAGCTACTAACCAAASTACTGGCATTTAAAATATAAACTCAAGGCAATCATACAATCAATTTACTTCACCACTCATAAATCATAATCTCTCACATTATTTCTCTCCAAAGATTAAGGAATTTATGMATTTTAAATAAACCATCAAAGGACAGACAAAAACATGATACATGAAGTATCARGCACTAAGACCAATTTTATGTCTCTAAAAATCTGTAAGTCATCCTCCTTCTGGAGAATAATATGGAATGTAAGCATTAAAGTGGGATTTTTATTGTCTACATAATGATTTAACAGCCCTAGCAGCCTAGCAGCCTTAGCATCCTAACTGGGAAACTCTGGCACTTACAATATCTCAACCAACATCAAGCCACAGTCAGAACAGTTCCTGCCAATATTTTTGTTTTCATCCTACAAAAGATAAGTATACTCTTTTCAAATCCCCAGTACAGTTCTACCTCATTTGTAACCTCTCCKGCTAAGAACATCTGGCATTCAATTTAGCAGTTAAACTGCTGCTGTTACAATTCTACACATAGTCATAATTGAAAGAAAAATATCTGTATGTCAGTACACTTTTATTTATATACTATTCTAAGAACAGCCTMTAGCCAATGTCCAATGTGTAGACTTATAATGCAGTGGTATTTACAGCTGAGTGACTACTATCTGTATACAGTAGTGAGAACACAAATATTCTCTTGCTTGTTCATTCTTTTCTCATTTGTTATAGTTTAAAAAAAACCTGTTGTCTTTCATTACCAGCTGGAGCACAAATAAAGAGGTTATKAATGCATCTTTTCATATTCAGAAATCCAGGCACAAAATTAAGTCACTCTARCTAAGCTGTTAGGTAAATCAGCAGTCTAACACCAGTTTGACCCAGATACATGTCTGACTCAAAAAATCTTASTCACATCTACATTTTAAAGCAGATTATAAAGAAAACCAAAGTTACAAATCATTCTGCATTTTAATTGCATTTAATTGATAAAYATCTTTCTAAAGAATACAAAAGTGATTTACGAAGCTAGCCCGATTTCGACATATGTTCTCCGGCTCAGCATGGAAAACTTTCTTCCTGAGCTAAGTACAAGTGGGAAGAAGACTCGAAAATGAATTTCAGTGGCAGAACCACACTTCATGCAGTGGGATTCCCAGGGACAGGACTGATCTGCTGCCCAGGACATTCTCTTGTACTCCATCCCTCATTGCCTACCACCCAAGAAGATTACTAATTTCCTAAATGACCAGTATTATTTCCCATGAGGSAAATCAAAATCATCTGACTTCGCTGTCCCATGGAGCAGCTAAGTAAAACATGTCATACCAACGCACAACATACATTCCACTGCATGCTCTTGCCTCTTGAAGACTCAGCAGAAGTCCTTGAACAGCAATTACGCTGCCTCCAGATGCTTCTGTTACCATTCACTTGAATTTATGAAGCTTGCTTCACTTGTGATTTTTCTGAGCTGTGACTATTGCAGCAATGTTTTTGGTTTAACAGCTAGCTGTGTGCATTATTTTAACTAGACTTGGCATTTATATTCTAGCAATCATTTTTTAAAAAGGCATCAGCAAGGCTCCCTTTGCCCTTGTCTTACTGAAAAGGTCTGCATGGCTATGTGGCTTGATAAGCAAACCACTGCCACTCATTCATTAAACATTGCTATAAATCAAACAGGCAAAATATTTATAGCAGCTGCAAAACCGCAATGGATGCTCTTCCCAGAGTCAAAGGAAAGGTGAGAAAAAGAGGAATGCACAGCTTGTATTCTGGTCTGGTAGAAGACGTTCAGAGGTTTCTTATTACTAAAAGAGCATATTCCAAAATGAAGCTAAAATTGTCTGAAGGGAAGAGGAATGCAGATTTTGAAGCGTGCCTTTCAGCCAATCCCAAATTTACATAATGTGTCAAATTAGCCTCTCTGTTTGCTTTGTTGCCCTTCTCTAGACTACCTGCTGTTCACATCATTACAGGAAAGATTAGGCTCTGGGACCTGCCAACTCRAAATACTACACAGGCAGTATTTTTCTGCACTTGATTTATCACGAGAAGTTCTCATTTGGCTCAATGGCTCAAAACTGGAAAAAAAAATCTTCAGTATAATACTATTTATTATTAATAGACTTTTTCACCCATGCAGACAAATGGAGAAAAGAGAGACATTCTTAATATAAATTAATGAAAATTCTATTATAATGTAGTTTCCCTTGAATGTAAATCTCACTCACATCCATTAAAATTACAGAAACATTGTCATCTGTATCATCCCCATCTCACTTACGCACTCAGGCTCATTTACRTCTATGTTTCCTCTCACTGAAAACAAGACCGATTTCCTAATTTAAAATTACACTTGGGTGAATTTAGAAGAGATTTTGAGGCTTGACGTCCATTAAGATTTGTCACAGAGCCCATCTCAGCTTTCATCAACTCATGTAATCTCTTTTTGTTATTCCAAAGCTAATAAAAACATTCTGGAATTACTTACTAGATTTCCAGGCCCATGTATTTCCTGTACAATATAATAAGATTTCTACTGCAAGTGCTGAAATGAAAACTACCTAACTACTTCTTAAGAAYTGAAGGGACAGAGCCATTCCAAGCTACTCAAAAGTGTTTGCAATGTCCTCAAGCAGCTGATTAACGGATCTCTTTTGACTGGAAGCAAGGACTGGGTTAATTTTTCACAACTGCACCAGTAATAAAATAGATTTGATAGTAACTGGTGCCTTTGATTCATGATCACAACTTAGCTATGGGAAAGCAAAACCATAAGGAACAGGATACCCAGACTGTGGCATTGTCTRACCCTTAGTTGCTTGGTAGGATAGTCCTAATGAGCTTCCAATGGAGCAGGCTTTGTAGAGTAATCCAGACATAATAAAAGCAAATAATGAATACAGAAGCTTCAGCCTGTGGCTTCTTACAGGAACTGTCACAGTTGCAATCCTGTCGAGAAAACCTCTCAGCCTTGTGCACTAGCAGGGTAGCCAACAGCATGAGTCAACTGACTCATGGCAGAGCACACAGTTCCAAGGCTCAGCAGCCTCCAATTCCAATTCCAATTCTAGGGATTACAGATTTTTTTTTTCCCCTCAGATGTCCAGGGTTTGATCCTTTCCGCATTTCCAGCTCCACCGTGTACCTGTCCTGGTACTTTATCTTCCTGTCCTTCCCTCCCTTTCTCAGCCCCAGCTCTGTTCCTCAAGCTCACTGCTGGATCCCAGACTTTCTTCCTCTCTGCTTCTGAGAAACCTGTTCTTACCTTATTTTGTATCCATGTCCTATACCTCCAATCATTCTTTATTTTCATATGCAGCTCTCTTTCCAGAGCTGATGTATCTTTGCTCTTCCAGGCTTTTCCAGGACTCAGTCTCCACTGCACATGCTACTTGCCTATTTGTCCCAGGCTGTTYGCCTCCACATTTCTGGACCTTCATGTCCTTGTCCTTTGACATAAATCACAACCACGTTCCTTTTTTCCATCYCCAAAAGTAAGAGATCTTCCTTCTGCTCCAGTGCTGATACCACTCCATGGTTCCCTGGTCCAGTTACTTACTGTCATGTGTCTTTTCTCCTCATTTCACAACCTCATCAGGATTTTTATGCCAGCCTACACTCCCTGTGCAGTTTCTGTGATTTTTATATTTGYACCTGAAGGGCACATGTGCCTGGAAACTCATCAGATTTTTCCAACTGAATTACTGGTCTAATGAAAGATATTTTTTCTTTCAAATCTGGTTTTACTTTGAGATGAAGGCTTCCTCCCCTGCATCAACCAGATTCCAGGAAAATGGAACGGACCATATATGCTGACTATAATTTAAAAAATCTACATTCTAATAAAATTAGAACAGCTGCTCTTCAGAGAAATATTTATCTCTTTCTATAGCTGGACAGTCTATAAAATAGAAACAGCATCTCATCTTTACCCTTTTCCCAGGCTACACAGGAGAGTGTCCTTGCAACTCCTCCATGATCTCACGTGACCCTCTGAAAAGTCTTAATATTTTAAAAAATATACATCTTTGAGATACCTAAATCAATGCACCTTAGCACTCTGGTACAGCTGAAAGTGTGATGCACTGGGAGAGGAATTTCAGGTCAGAAGGGTGTTTTTATGACAGAGGGAAGGGTAAGACTGCTGACACTCCTGTGCTTGATATATGTGAGTATGTTTCAAGTTCACAACACAATCGCACAGATCAAAGCTAAATTTAGAGACAGTGAATTATTCATTGCAATTGTAGTCAGCTAGGCTGACTTGGTACCCGAGGAACCAAGCACATCACCCCAGACAAGGCTAGTCCACACAGACATGTTTTTTTCAGACCTATCTTTTGGCTCCACAGTGCAATAAAATTGCACTGGTCAACCAGTTGCCCAGAATCTTCTTGAAGGTTTTTTGAAAGATAGGTAAATAACTATATGTAGCTCACTTCCATTTTTTAATACATTAAAATTTCATTTACCCTTGTCTCCAGGAATGCAGAAGTGACAGTTCAAATGAACTGAGAAAGAAAATAYAAGAAAGAGAAAGGCCACCAGTGCAACAGTTATTAGGATACTCAGACAACTGTGACATTCACATTTCATTCTCTGTTCAAAGCAGACACTTGAACTGAGATGAAAGATAGTTTAAGACCCTCCTCTGGAACCTGGGAGAAGCATGTGAAAAAGATTACACAAGTTTATGAGAGGGATATATGACACTGGGCTGTGATAAGAGAGGATTGGACTCAGAGACCCAAGAGGCACCTCCAGCCCCTTGTCCCCATGAATATTTCCAAATTCAATTTACACATTTATTTAATACATAGATTATGTTCTAAGCTATTTACATTGCAAGCATTAGCACCAACTCAGTGAATAGCACCATTTCAAATGTATTCCTATTATTTAGCCTAAACATTCCCTTAGAGCTTCCTCACCAGTCTGCCCTAGGGACTGACACTAATACTTACACTCAGGGCTGGACTAATCAGCACAAGGAAAAATACCAGCAACATTGTGCATCATCCTGCTGAAGATTCCTTTATTCAAGAGCTTGTTATTGATGAACAGAAGCTCGCTAGCAGCAGAGGGGAACCATACAGGACTTGCTTTGTGACCTCAGAAATACCCAGGAATGAATTCCTGTGTCATACCTGTCCAACCATCATGGCATATATATTTTTTCACAACCAGGTGTTRATATGGACAAGAATATTCATCCCAATCCAGCAGGCTTCAGAAAAAGCCTTCCCAAAATGCCAGGGAAAGCTACTGTCTGTCTACTGCTTATGAGAACTCATCTCTTTCAACAGTGTARCAGTTACTCAGAATATAAATATCTTTATTCTTTTCCTTGAGATTCCAAACACCACTTATTTTTTAACTTACATTACTAGCTTACTTATTAAAAAATCAGTACTGGAATACACACAGCAGACCCATTCCAGGATCTCTTAATTACATTCTCTACACAAAGGAGTGTGGGAAGAAACATAAACCTAATRTAATAAAAACCTGGATGTTCTAGATGACAAAATTCACCTACAGTAAAGCAGCCAGCAGTAAGAAGTACTCAGATTATCATGTATGTGTCAGAGTGAGCACACTGTTGAGTTGGCTGGGGTAGATGATTTTCTGTGCATCTAGGGTTTTGGGCTAGCTAAAGGCTGCACTGGGTATCTTTACAATGGGCTGGTATTTTTTTTAATTATTTATTTTATTTATTATTTGGGAAGGTGTCTTTCCAATGATTCTCACARCAATGAAAAGCAACATTTGGAGCATAGAGTGGAAACTCTGCATTAAGGGAATTCTCTAGAGGGCATTTGTGTGGTGAAACCAGAGCTAGGAAATCAGGCAGTAAAGGAGATTTTTGACATGTCTGGAGATCTTGCTGATGATTATGTACAAAGGGGACTATGGGAGAATCAATTGCCACTGTTGCCCCTACCAGGCAGATTATGCTCACTAGAGACCTTTTGTGAATGCAATCTGCAAAAGGAGTGGCACGCAATGCTGCACTGAGGCACATCTGGCAGTTTCTGTTTCCAGCTTAAGGTCTACATGGAATATTTACTGCTGGCACTTTCCTTTCAAGACTGGTTACATTTGCCTGCATACTTCTCTTTAAAAAAAAGAGCAGGTTACTTGTACATGTGATTAAAAGTGTTGTCGCTGATGAAATATGCATGTGACATACCAGCACAAGTTGGTCACTGGTAGTGTTTATGAGGCAAACCAAAAAAATTAGCAGGATGCCAGTGCTCTTACCAGCCTCCTAAATTCTAAATCCACTTCTTAACCAYTAAGACTCTTTGTTTCTTAAGATGCCCCTTCAGAACTATAACAAAACTGCATTAAAACATCAGCTTTGGATTTTTTTCGGTGGGAGGGGAAGGGTTGCTTTTGGACTGAAACTACTGGGACAGATGATGATCATTAAAATATTTTAATAAAAGCTTATCACTTGCAACATTCAGGATTACTTTGCCAARCAAGAGCAGACACATTGATAGACTGTATGTAACAAACCAGGAAGACTGTGGGAAACAGAAGAAAACTTAAATGCATCCAAGGATTTTTTCTAGTTTTCAGCATGTAGCAGGGAGTATTCCATTTTAGGAATAAAATTCTGATCCTTTCTTTACTAAAGGAGATGCTATAATAAAATGTTATTCCAGCCAGTTAGGTATTTCCCCTGCCCTCAACAKATGAAAAGCTCAGAACAAAATAATTCAATATTTTGGGGGGAAGATTTACTAGGTATTCAACATTTATAATTATATTTGCAGTACAGGTTACTTGTATCTCTCTGTGTTTGACCTGCAGTTTTACATCAGGCTGCCCTGGTGCATGTCTCTCAGTGCAATTATGAATTTGGCCCCTGAGAGACAGAGGAGCACTGGTGCCAGGTGAACAAGGTACCARGGTTGGGAGCATCTCCACCCAAGAAATGGAAGAATCTTGTGACAAAGGGWATTTTTAGCACTGCAATAAATACATTCATCTGATTTCACAGCAGCAGTAGTGACCCCCGTCTGTGAACCCTGTCCTCCTCTTCTCTAGAGRAAAACAATGAAAAGAGAAGTTAGTTTCTAAAATAGCAAATTAAGAGAGTCACCTATACTGAATATTTTTCATCTTCCCCAGCTCAAGTACTCCAGAAAGATCCATAATACCACTTGTACAGTATGAGCTTGCATTTTGAATCCTATGTGCCTATAGTGCTTCCTGATCCTGAGCTCAATTCCATCCCACCATAGCAAGAGCAGGCAGCTCTCAGGCCACAACACTATTATAGATTGTCCCAGTACCAAAAAAAGGACTATTTCTAGCTTCCTCGTATAGAACAGAGATGAAAACCATCAAAGTTCAGATAAAAATAACCTGTCTCCCACATCTATGCAGTCTGGTTGCTTTCCAGACCTTCAGGCCTCTCACTTCTCTGTTATTGCATTAATTTCATGTAGAAATGAAAAATTCCTAAACTGTGAATGGCACCCAGTTATAAGTGAGGGTGTTTGGGTAAGTCACTGTGCTTTGGTTTGATTTTTTTTCTCTTGGTCCTTCACCATCATTCATGTGAAGCTGAACCCTCAATTTGTGTGTCAGTATCACAGAGAGTGGACATGAGAGCAGTGCCTGGTAAGAGCCATTAGCAATTCCTGTACATTCCCAGCTTACTGTGAGTGTTTGGAAGGACAGCACACTGCAAGGCATGCAGGGTCTTTCACTGCCAAGTTCCTGTGCTGAGACAGAGCCTCCATCTCAGGCAATACAATAGATACCCACCAAACCTACAGAKATGAATAACGCTCTTCTAGTAGTATCTTTCTTTATGCTGAATGTGGACACTGATACAGTCTTAATGCATGAATAAGCCACTTAAATATTTTAAAACTTTCTATGGCAGTGGATCTTCCAAGAACACTGAAAACTGTCAAACTTCTTCCTCCCATAAATCWCAATATATTTCTGGGTGGGAGGACATAAAGAAGTGTTATACAATATCTGGAAATGTTCCAGTTTGAAAAATCATAATGTCTGGTCAACTCCCTTAATTCTAGCACACCATTTGCACACTGCTACTTCAGTTTCTAGAAAAATGTTATCCAAGAGGTGAAAAGCTGCTGTTATTAGGACAAGAAGTGCTTGTGAAATTTTTACTGGCAATTCCAATCTCCTCAGGAGAATTTAATTTCTTCTCTCCTCTGTCTCACCCCCCACAAACTTCAAACCACAGAATTTATTWAAAAAATGGTTTTGTTTTTCAGTCCACCATAACCATTATTTTATCCCAGTCCTCAGTAAGATTTTCTAACTGTAACACCCCAACATGCTCTCTCTTATTCTTTTCCTCTCCATCTCTTCTTTCTGCATCAAGCACCATCTGAAGTGACAGACAGGCAGACAATGCACCAGCCTTTTCAAATCCTACTGGGAAACCCACGTGAAAGGGAAGTATCAAAACCATCCAAAACCACACACAAAATATAATAGCACACAATTAATTAACCTGTCAAGAGAGAAGTAGACATTATTGTTCTGATGAGCTTTTTAGATTGTGCTTTGTTTCCTCTTGCCAGGTGCAGCTGCAGTGATAGCAGGGGGGAGCTTACAAAAATACTATACTGCCAGTCCAGAACAAAAACTGGCCTTCAGTCAGAGAGCCTGGCCAGGCACTCACTCAGTACAAAAGCTTCACTCCAGAAGATATCAGACAAAGCAAGGGTGAGCTTTTTGTATGGGTTTGGGGTTTTTATTTTCAATTTTGCACATCTGGCATCAATACTATTTCTATTGAAAAAAAAAAAAAAAAGCTATCTGGAACTCAAATGGAACCAAACATATGTAGCTATTTAAGCTCAACCCTATGAAATACTAAGYACCTCCTGCAGTGGAAACTGGGGACACTCACTAGAAGCAGAGAGAAACAGAACACAGGACTGGGCTGGTGAGGGCTGTTTGCCCAGGCTGCCTGTAGCAAGCATGTGAGTGTGGGAATCTGACAAAGGTCTTCAGCTTTATGGAAAATAAACCAAATAGAAATACCAGCTTTCACTTTGTTTCAGCTGACACTCTTGAGCCTTCATTTCTGCATGGGATTTACAGCAAATTTTATGTTGCTCCTTCTAGAGCTCATGCCTTGCTGTCACAGCTTTTRTAATTTTTTTTCTTTTGATTAACATTTCATCTGTTTCTTTAATTATAYAATGTCCTAATGCAGCTCTCACTGTTACCCACATTACCAGATACAGCTTTCTTTTTTGGCCCTATCTGTAGAAACTTTCTGGGAAGCAGAAAATTCTCTATGTTACATGATTACTACCAAGATTAAGAGGGTTTGTTGAATGTGGCCATTATACAAGCCTCCTTATTGTGGGGCCTTTCTTGTTCATGAGTTCACTGTAGTTTATTCATAAGATAAATGAGTAGGAAARCGCTAATCCTTCAGGTACAGATAATTAAAATTTCAGCTGAATCTCAGTATCAATAGGCATCCTGGGGAAGAGATACACAATATAGCCTGGGGACATATTCTAAAAGCTAGAAAATTGGATAGTAAGAGCTTGGRAAGCAAGAACTATTGTTTCTCTTATCAGACTACCAATACTAAACAGGTTATGRAATTATTTTTAGAAAAACAGGGTTATGACCCAAACTGAAATACACATCAGGACAGCTGAGACAAAGTTTTGATCACTGAGTATGGATCTACATTTAAAATTAAGGAAGTTTTATTTTCCATGTCACATGTAGGGATTTCATCAAACATTTTGGCTACCAAATGCTATCAAGTCATATAATGCTTCAGATATGAAGTGTGAAAATGTATGTTTCAAAACTTCACATTAGCAGTTTATTTCAAATGCATGAAAAATTAAGCAAGGTATGACCAGAAAAAGTAGTCAAATGTCTATTTTTAAATCGTTTTCTATCTACCACTGGGCTAACAATCCAAATACTCAAATGTTAGAAATGATGGATGAAGAAGCCTGGAAAGGTTTTTGTGCACTTGAGAACTGAGCCCACTCTAGCTCAACCGACCACTGATACATTACCACTGTCACAAATCCATCACCATATTTGACAACCAGAACAGGAAAACATAAAGTTGCTATTTGTACTGGTTGAGTTAAAGCATTTTTTATTTTACATACTCTGAATATAGTAATGTCTGAACATATGTTTATATTTTCTGCTGCTCCCTATTACTGAAATATGCACATTGCAAGAAACCAAAGAGGCCATGGTGTTACATTGCTGTAACTGGTTTGACGATGAGGTTCTTGCACTTCCCAAGGAAAGAAAATAATGTAGGTGGAAAACTTCCAACCAAAATGAGCGAAATTCCATGTAGATAGAGCCAGACATTAAAACATTTTTGGTGGTTTCTTAGTGGATATCAGAAACAGCCCATTTGAAAATTTGGATCTGGAAGAACATAGAAGGCAATAATGCAAGTCACATGCCAGAGCAAAAGAACTCTGACCAGTTGAATGAGTATTCAACTGGTCAGAGTTGAATACAAGGCAGAGTTGAATACAAGGCACACCAGGGAGGCAGTAGGCCATTAGGTGAGACTTAGTGTGGTATACATGCATCCACSTTATAGCACAGCAACAGCACGCACAGGCAAGGACATCTTTCCCTCATTTCCTTCAAATCCAGGCTGCCTGTAATGCTCCCAGTATCAATGACACTCTTCCAAAAATATAAGCTGATTCAGGCTTGTAGCCCTTTAGTGCTTGATCATCACCGTACAAGATCTGATTACAAGTGCAGCTGCACTGGTGTAATAACAAAATAACTTAGTGCAACACAATGATGTTTCATGCTGTTGGAATTGAGAAGAGAAACAAACAAATCTCATAGAACTGTGGAGAGAGTAAGTCAAAAAAAAAAGTAGCCTAGCCTGGCAATGTCAGACCACCTGAGACAGTGACTGTGCAATTCGGAGTTTTCAATGAGGCAYGTGCTTAAGAATGTTGCTAAGTCAGCAATAAGCAATAAAATTTTGGTAATGTGACCGCATATGCATAAGCTCATTCAATGTGCACAGACTGCTGATCTGCAGCTATGAGGTGCAGTAAAGTTATAGAGAAGCCATAAAACACAACCTGGCATCCATTGCTCAGAACAGGGACTTTTAAGAGCTTTCTTTTACTCCAAATAAATCTGGAAAAAAACTCATGTAATTTCAAAGTACCCAACAAATATATTCAGTACAGGCTTGTGCRATATGCAGACATACAGCAAGATGCTGATCTATGAATCATTAATTATTAATCTCATACACATTTACCTCAGAGGTAAACTTGGAATGAAGTTCCAAATGGTGACAGGGTATGTGAGAAACCTCCAGTTCTCCCAGGCCACGCTAAATATCTCCACTAAGCTAATGGCATTGTAAAAGTGTTTCTTGAACTAAATCTGGATGATGTGTATGCATCACGCCATTGGAATCTTTACACACCAAACCAGCCAAATTTAAAGCACTCACTTGTCACTGTAAACCAGGCATGAGTGGATAGGTTGGTGTAACAGAAAACATCAGTAAAATAAAGCTTACCCATCTATCCCCAAGGCACTTTTAAGACTATGACACTGCCTTTTCAAAGATTACTTGTTGGAATGACTTATAAGAGACAAACAGTTGATGCTATTTCCAAACATTATTTTCATAAAGTGAGTCCTAATTTCTAAGAATAGTGYTAATATATATGCCACATAATGTAGCTCAGTACAAATGAAAAAATAAACACAGCCCTATTCAACCTCTAGTGATATTCTTATCTCAGATGCAACAGAAGTTGATGAAATGCCAGCAGAAATGTTTTTAATTAAAGGCTGATTAGAAACCTCRTTTTGATCTTCAGCATGAATTTACTCTAAACCTCAGGCTAGACTTGAGAGCTGCTATCATRTGTGGGATAACTAGCTCATGGAGGAGACAGGAGGAATTCCCAAGTTAGGAGTAAAAGGCTCACATACTTGATACAGAAAAATAAAGCAGTTTTTCAATTCAATGTCCTTTTATTAGTTTTTTTTAGTAAGTTACCTGCAAATAGGGTGATTCATTTCAGAGCCATGCTGCTGCCATGCAGTACTGAAGGAGCACTTCTTCAGAATTTCCTGTTTCTCAGATACATTTGGACAGTAATTTGGATGGTTGGTCTAAATCCCAGATAAAAACATAATGAGGCAAAGGTTTAAATTTTTGAAGGTCTTCCTGTTCTGAGTGCGTAAGTGTTCTTGTGTGTGTTTGAATATTCTTTGCAGTTCTAACATATTTTAGATTTTCAGCCTACATTCTGACTAAGGAGAAAATTCTAAGAAATAAAAAAATGTAAGAACCAAGAAAAGGTATTAATCCATTTCATGCTTGGACYACTGTAATGGAGAGTTTCTTACAATCACAGAAAGATGAAATAAATCCCAGGCTTTAAAAGTTTATTTTCTCAGCCTGGTAGACTCAGGAAGAAGAAGGACAAACCCATGAGGATCTCCAAAAGCAACATTAGATATTTGAATGAAACATTAAAATGGAGCCAGTCTACCTGAGGAAACATGTCAACAAGAGGGAGCTGGAGGGTGCCTTTAAATGAGCTGTTCTTAGCCCAGCAGTGTAGAAGCGCACCACAAATAACTGCAATTCATTTTCTTAGAGCTGACCTTCAGTCAGAYGATTATTTACAGTTTTATCTCTGGGAGAARTATCCTGATTCCTCAAGCAGACAAMCTGGTTAAGGAAAMATGGGCCATGGACAGAACATATGTTCTGATCACTAGTACCTATTTGACACAGTTACCCCTTCACACGTTTTGGCAGTCACTTGTGCCACAATCAAAACCAGGCTCTCCATAAACATCAACCACGTCCCACAGAAAGACTGGGTTTAGATGTGTAGTTTAGRTGCAGACCACTAACTGTGTGTAGATGAGACCAGACACTTTAAGTATTGCACATGCATGTCTGCAGGTCGTGAATTAACACTGAAAATGGACGAGGAAGGAGCTGATCACAATTACCATGTCTGGAAAACACTGAATAAAAGACGTGTTTCCTTCTGTCAGTGTAACAGTTTTGGGAATTGTTCCTGTACACTTGGTAACAAAGGACGGAGAGAAAGRGCTGCTCTTTAGAAGACAGGATCTCCCCTGGCACATGTATGTAACTGAAAATATGCCATTGCTATGGGCTGCTCTGTACCTTCCACTGCATGCCAGATCCCCTACTCCACTATGGTTTTAGAGTACTTCTAAAAAGAGACTGTATTTTCACCAGGAACATTAAAAATCATCTTGTCTTTCACYCGACCATGCAATAGGCAATTAATTTGTTTGCTTTCCTAATGAAAAGGTAAGCAAATATGCCATAAACATTCAATCTGCAATCTCTCTCTCTTGCCAGCATGTAGTTGGTTTCTCATAGCAACAACAGCYGTGCCATTGTCAACAACAGGCCACTTGAGTTACTGCAAGCCTGGACTAATTCCACTGTATCTGCAGTCCTTCATCATAGCTGTGCCCTGCTGCCAGCTGGAAAGGCTTGCTCACCGTGGTTCAGCAAGCCAGAGGGCAGCAAACAGCCCTGGGCAWAAGGTCCTAGTCCCTAGTGGGAGGTCCCAGTCCCTCTCACCTTCCCTGGCTCACCTCCCTCAGATGCTTCTCTTACAGGGGTGCAGGAAGAAGTGGAGATAAACACAGATAGCTMCATGTGCTCCAGAAAGCACTGAGCAGAAATAGCTATGCAATAGAGAAAAACAAGGGCAACAGAAACCCAGCTTGGTTCAGCAATTTCAGGAATCCAGATTCAATGTGGTGTGTTAGGAGCAGCATCTRACCCACCATCAGCTCACTGGGATGATACTAAATCCTTTATCTTTTAGTCCCTACTACATTCTTCCTTTGGCCATCAGCCATGCAAAGTACCTAATTTCATTCTGCAGATTATCAGGCCATTTATTGGTGAAACAGTTTTGTATCCATGACCTTCTCCTTAGTATCTAGTTCACCTTGATCAAACTCCCAATTAAAGAYTCTTCCTTCATCAGTAAACTGTTTATATGCCATGTTTTCAGCATAACAGCACATCAGTCAAGATGCCAGCAGCCACTAAATGCAGGTTTCATGCTCCACACTAGGTAGCTGTTTGTTTCTCTAGCTGCTTATAAATTTCACAGCTACTAATAATGCATGAAAGCAGCTAAACAGGAGGAAAATTATAACAATATGAACTATAATGAACATTTTATTGCAGCTTACATTGCCAATGTGTGGAATTCCGGAAATATTACTGATCAAAACACTATTATTTCAAATAATTGTACAACACTGTGAATTATTCCCTCTTAATATTTGAGTGTAAAAGAAACTATCTAGATAAACTACACACAGCATTCCAGAAGACACGGATTCAATCAGCAATCAATCAGCATATATGCCCTTTGAATTTAATAATGAAGAACTGTCAGTGCAAGCTGAAAATTTCCCAAGTTAGATTTCACCATAGTTACTAGCCTGTTAGAAGAATACAAAATATGATCTTAAAAATCCCTGTAACCAATTGACTACATGTGTCAACTTGCCTTGAAAGATTAACTTAATTATGTAGAAAGGGGGAAACAGAGCTTGTAGGATTGGCAGGATTTAAAACTCTTTGATGTATGTTTCTTAAATGCTGAGATTGGGCAATTGAAACCACATATAATGCTATGAAAATGTGCTTTGAAATTCTTTGAAAATATAAAGTTCTACACAGCTGCTATTACAATTACTGTATCTAAAATGTCCACGCACAAACCATCTTTGAATGGCGAATGTTATGAAATCCTTATACAGGCTGGAAGTTATCTCAAAGAGGTGTTTTTAAGGATGTTTTCTAACATCTTGTAAGTTCCTGCTATTGTAGAAATAATTAATCTCATCAAAGTTAGTGGAAAATAAGCTCGCATTGAAAATCTAGCACTTGCTTATTTTTCTAAATTGGCATCTATGCATCAATTCCTTCCTAGCTAAAAACCTCTATCTTTCCCAGGTTCCTAGGTTAATAAGGCCAAATTCAGAGGTAATAGTCACATGTGACTCACAGTCCYCAAAATTATCAAAGCAATGACATAAAAGAATCTCCCTATCTGTCCTCTGATCTTGGAGTGCACAAAATTACCAGCTGATTCCTTGTTGTGTCTTCATAATTTTCCAGGAAGCATTCATGTTCTCCTTATTCCAAGCTGCCACACTCAGGGAATTTTAAGGTCTATGTTCTCCTTAAGCTCACTGGGGCACCGTAACACAGATATTCTCTGACATTTACAATGAGTCTGCACAGAATTCCTACCCTCAAGCCTCTTTTTATAGTCAACACAGAGAGTGGGGCRGTTCTAAGTCACCATTCATCTGGCCCATGAAGAGGTCTGCTTTAGAAGAGAACCACAGGGCATGAGAGTGGACATTTGATTGTGGATTATGGAATGAGATCAGTCTGAATAACTCTGTGTGCACCAACATTTGAGAAAATGCCTCCCATCTTCCCTTCTAATGCACCTGGGATACAAATACCCTTGAAATAACCTGAGGATACTTCATATTCAGAGAGCAGATTTCTTAAGACAATAAACAGATAGTGACAGCAATTGTACTTAGGACTGTTAGGCTTAATTTACTCTGCTTTTGAGGAGAGGGAGAGTACAGATGTAAMATTTACATAACATGAGRAGACTCGGAAACACTGAATCCAAGATTTTATATTGGAGAGAGAATTCAAAATACTTATGGAATTGTAACATTTCATTAAAAAAAAAAACAGTGAGATTATTTTACCTCTGAAATAATTTTGTTATGACCAGACTGCATCACGTTCTTCAAATATATTTGGAAGTCCATTAATTTTTTTTTAATTTCAAATCAAAATGTTTGCCTCAGATCCTGAAACACAACTGAGTAATTCCTGCTTGTTGCATCTCAGACTATAGCTGTACAGTAGCTATAAAATTACATCCCAAGACATTTCTGCTAAGTTAGGCATTAAAGGAAACTGTAATATAAGAGCAGGTTTGAAAATACCTTTTCCCAATGTAYTGTTAAAGCCAGATCAGAAGAAAGTTTTAGCAAGATAATGACAYTGCAATTTCATCAGGAAACAAAGTGTGACATCTTAATTTGATCTTGAGATACACTCTATTTGGTTGAGTGACTGGCCAATTCTTTCTGTTTAAAACCAGGTATACAACCTAGGGTAGAGAAACAATCAGTTATTAATAAGTCTACCAATGAACCTCTATCTTAGAGCAACAATGCACTGTAATGGACAAACCTTCTTATTTTAAATAAAAATTGAGAAATATTYCGCTCTAGAGAAACAGTGCTCAGGAAAGTTTAAGAGAAAAGTATCTTTGATACAGTATGATTTAAAGAGTGCTTATAACCCCAGGGACCAGTGACATTTCCTGTTACACAAGCAAAATTCTATTTAACAGGGGCAAACCTGGATTTTCTGGCTATTGTTCAAGTTAGACATCATGACTCAGAGAACATGAGTTCTGAASGTCTCCCCAGAGACCTACCAACAAGACTGGATTTGCAGCGATCACTTCATCACAAATTCAAAGGTATCTTAACATACACACTCACATGAAACCTTTCAGAAGACTTCAGAGCTGAGTGGGCTCTTCAGAGACACAGAGAGCTGCTGAGAGCAAGAGTGACTACAACATAACAAACCTTTTCCACAAACACTAGCAAACCATCACAACATGCCTCTTTTGCATCTTCGTTTTAAAAATTAGGAAACTGACACTTAATAAGGTGAAATGAGTTTACTAACAGGAGGTCAGAGTGACAGTTTCCTCCCATCCCATCCTACACAGCCAGGTGTAGCATCCTCGCCAGTCACTTAACTCAATTTTCAGAAGAATTACTCTAATTCACTAAAAATGCCATCACATGTTGTGGTTTACCCAAATCCAGTCTAATCTGGCTACTTCCCACTCTGACTACAGAACTWCTAACAAACCCTAATTCTCCCTCATGTTCCCAGGTAAAATGCCACCGAATTCAAAGATAAGAAAAATAATTATAGACCACACAATTCCTTTTAGGAGTAAAAAACAAACAAACAAAACCCACTTTCTTTTTCAAAACACTTCTTCATGTTTCATCCTTGTACCAAGGCTTTGAAAATATACARTGCTACATAGCTTCTATTACAATTATTGTATCTAAAAATAAGCTATTAAGGTATCATAAAAAAGCTRATTTAGAAAAAACCCCATATATAACAATAGTCTACCTCTATAAAAAACATACTCTTGAACGTTTTAATGAAATTGTTTCACAAAATACATATTCAGAGCCAGGATACACAGAGGTCAATGTTAATATTCCCCTTCAAAATATCTGATAAATGATTCAATAATATTCAAAACCAATTTCATGTTTCCTAGATGTGCTATCATTACTACATTTTCCTAAGTTAGATATATTTTACTGTCACATATTTTGCATTTCTTGTTTCAGGACTTTATATGCTTTTACAACACAAAAATAAACAGAAGAACAGAAAAGAGTAACCACTTTAATATACCCACAACAGGTGGATGATTATTTTGTTGCTTGGTGAACTTGGTGTACGAAATAGCAACAGGTACAAACTAACACAAGCAGATTTATAACCACTGAGTGCAAGCATTATCTGAAATAATGTCCCTATGGATTGAAAACTTAATTTTTCAAATTGCTGATCTTTAGAATCACTGATAAATGCATCTATTTATACCTCTAGGTTTAYAGCATATGATGAGAAAACTTTGACTTGTTGCCTGGCAGATGCATCTTTAGCCTCTAAGTTCTCTTTTTTATTCTGGAACATATAAGAAAAATAATAATAATGAAAGTTCAAAAGAAGAAAAAATTACTCTGTAGATAGCTCTTTAAATCTTCAAAGCTTAGAAATTATTAGCAATTAGGAATTAGAAGCAATTAAATTAATGAAATTCAAGTAAGAATAAAAAAATTTTGACAGCCTTTGAAGGCATTATTTAACTTCATTCTCTAACAAATAAATATGATTTTTGTATAAAGTATCTGTGATAATTTCCTTTTTATTTTTAGATCCTTGGCTTATGCATATAAAGACAGCATCTTCTTATGGAATTCTGAATGCAAGGCAAAGCAAGGCAAAACAAAAATCTAATATATGCTCCTTGGTTAAAKAGGAAAATCAAAGCAAAAATTCAGTACCTGATTAATTTCTTTCCCTGTTGCTTCAGAAGTAGGAGCACAAAAGAAAGCAGGCACTCTGTTTTCTCATTAGATTCCACCAGTAAGCCTCCCAAGGGGAAAAGATGTCTGACTCATGGACTAATGCCTWGGGAGGTCTCGGAATTCTTCAAGTGTTTAGTTGCCTTACTCTCCTCATCCTTCATCCCAAGACATCACATCATGTTAAAAAACTGCCTTGGTCCTAACAGGCAGGTTTTTGTGTGAGCTACAGCTTTTGTGTGTGCTACAGCTTTCAYTTTTTGCTTTTCACATACCAAATAAGGATTAATTATCAATATGCTGTAGAGACCTAGAAGCAACTACAATTTAGGGAAKTATTTTCCTACAGCAGTGGTGCAACTTTGTTTGGTTTGACTTTTAAATTTGCTTTCAGATAATGAAAAGTTRTTCAGTGGAATTAATTTTCATTTCAACTGTAAAGTTAAGTTCCCATACATTTATAATTTTTTTTTTCTCTCTCCAAGAAAGCTTATCTTTACCTCCCTTGAATGGACTGTGTCCACCTGCTTACAAATATTTGACAGTAATTAATTAGTCATAAGAAAACCAGGTGCCTTCCTTTTGCAGATCAAAAAATAATCAAATTGTGCTTGCCTTTGAGACATTATACACCAAACAGGCTCTCTGAGCATGCTAAATGAACATAGATCACAATGTTCAGCTCAAATTTCACATAAAGAGCTATGACGTTTGCAGCATGCTTTGTTCGCCTTTATTACCTTTCTCAGGGTTCATGGGGTTGAAGGTGGCATTTCTGACTGGCCACCAAAACCAGCAGGAAGCCAATGGAAAGGAAGAATTTCATCAAACATGTTATTATATAATGTAAAACAGCATTCCTCCCCTTGTTTCTTCTGTCACCACTCAGTAAGAGGGCTCAGAAGCCTCTATATCATTGTTCAAAGCTCAGAAGATGATCATGACAAAGCCCTCCCGAACCTACTCAGTATTTTCCACCTCTGCAAGTCAAAAGGGCAAATTTATTTGTTGTTACACAGGCGATTTCTTCTCACCTTCAGGCACCTCCCTCTTAAAATATGGGAGGGGAGAGTGGAGGAAAGGGAAACAATCACTGTTTTCCTAACACTCAACAAAACCCTGTTTTTTATACAGTCCTCTCCTGAACTGTATTCTCCTTGCAGGTSTGCTCAATTAAATACTGGGATTGTTGACAGTCAAGGAGCTATGAAGAGTTACAAGAAGGTCAGAGAAGCCAGCAACAAGGAAAATTGCAGCAAAAGAGGCACTGTCACAGAGCTGGAGGGTGTAACTATCAGTACAAGTCCAGGACTGTCATTTTGCAAGTTCATGCAATGAGCAGTCAGCAGCTTGGGTAGTGAGAAGCACGGCCCATGAGACAAGTACACAGGAGGTGAGGCACACTTCAGCCCACAGAACACCTACATGATTGCCCAYGATGTGTCAGCATCTGGCCCTCAGAGTACATTACTGTGGTTGAGTAAGATAATTTAGCAGTAAGGTTTACATYTTACAGTAGGTGCTTCACAGCACAGAAATAACATGAGCGTGACCCCAACTGGAATCCCTTACACAAGAGACCACGGAAGGCAGGATGTTGCCACTCTCAGAACACCCATTTGAATAAGGGGCTGAAACTGAGGACSTTAGATGGGCAAAAGAAGTGAAAGAAAAAAATTAAAAGGAGGCAGGGAAACGTTTTTGCCATTGACTATGAAGGTTACATGCAATATACCATTAAGAAAGAGTTTCAAAAGACAACAGATGGTTTTTGCACAATTTCAATTCTACTGGACTCTATTTTGGAGATRTCATTTAACTATTGTTCTGCTTGTCATGTAAACAAGGAATAAAGGAAGACATTTGAATACTCGCTTTGATTACATTTCCTTTTTGGTATTGAAATGGCTGCTTTACATAATTTCATACTCCAGTTGCTATGATACTCATTATGAAATAAACTATGAAATAATGAGTTATAGAAAAYATATATTTCTGCAATAGTCTCTTAAGCCACATGCTTGAGGCTAGCCATAAAATCACTTTTCGGTTTAGAAGGCTTTGGCCTTGAATATTTTCTTCTAAATTATTTGTTAAGGCATTGATATACACACAACCACAAGGATTAGAAAGTTATGTCTCCATTCTTTCCCCATACCCTCTCAGTGTAAAATTTATAACATGTATTTGAAGTGACAGTAYGTATACCATCTCAAACTAAATAATTTCAAATTACCATCTCTGTATAGACATTCATACAGACATATTTCTCACTTCTTCTGTATGTTCCAATATAATATTTGCAATCCTAAAACAGTATCCCTTTCTACATGAAACAAATTCCTCTCTATGCCTCTACTGTGTTAAGACAGATTCCACAGTTAAAAAAGGAGAAAGCAAGGAAAAAAGAAATGCTGCAGGCTGATCTGAAGTTATCAAAGAAAACAGACCAGGATGGACCCGTAATTTCACCTATTAGGTAGTTCCTACGTACCCTCTGTAACCCACAGACTCGAAAACAGTCTTCCTTCCCAGCAACATATCATGACATGCAAAAAAATTCTGATACTGAATATGGGGAAGAAAAGAGACAAGAAGTTTTTTACATAGGTTTTTTCACCTCCTTCTGACTATGTGGGAAGAGCTGAATCTGCCGTGGAAGAGCTGGAAGAGCTGTGCTTCCAGCAGGGAAGGGCGCATTGACCATCCCCTCACCTTGGACAGCAGCTGAAAGYGACAGTTTATTTTTAAACACTTTAATAATAGAAGGCTGAAATAACCTTCTGAGGTCTGAGCTGGATCCAGCCTGCACATCTGACGGCAGGATAACTCACAGTGCCTGCACAGCTAGTCAGAGACACTTTGAAAWAAACTTGATTGAAGTCACCAGCCAAGCACTAGGTGCGTTTTGAAGGCAAACCCCTCTGGCTGTGGCTTCTCACTTCTCCTCTGCCCAAAGCACCGGCTCAGGGAGCAGGCTCTGAAGCAGCTGCAGCCAAAGCACAGTGACTATTGCAAACAGCAGAAGCCATCACAGGAGCCAGGGGACRAGGAAAATCTCAGAAGTCTCAGGCATGAGGAGCTGCTAAAGGAGAAACACAAAATAGCTTTAGGTTACATTATTTCCTCTCAAAAAGCACAAAGAGAGAGCATGTACCACTGAACCACTGAAGGTAAAATGAATACATGCAAGAAAAAGATCCCGTTTGTGCTCAGGTCATAGGTAGCAACTCRGTTTGCACAAGATACGTGACACTACATATTTTGTGAGCAGAGGAAGGCTTGTTTAAAAAAAAAATCCATATTTACAGCCACAAAGCAGGGCAATTAGGACTCCTCTGCTGTTTTACAAAGCATGTGGACACCGTTAACTTTCAGCCACTTCCCTCTGTACAGAAAAGAGAATTATCAAGAAATCACTCATTCTCTTCACATACAACAT
Organism: Alauda arvensis; assembly: GCA_902810485.1. Lineage (NCBI taxonomy): Eukaryota > Metazoa > Chordata > Aves > Passeriformes > Alaudidae > Alauda > Alauda arvensis. Next base: position 1,782,922 of record CADDXX010000023.1, read on the forward strand.
AAGGTTCCTGAAAAGACATTCCTTTGAATTTTGCTGTGTTTTCATCAGAAACACTTTTTGTGACTTAAATTTTCCCAGCTCCCTCACTTCTTACGTCATTCATTTCCAAAACCAATTCACAGCGCAGCTGCACAAAGCTTTGTGRCAAAACTGCAAAGGGAGCAAAGTGGGAGGGAAAATGATGGGTCCACAACTAAGCAGGACTGCCACAGGTCGATATCACATATGGCTTCCTCTGATAAACCCTTGGCTGTGCCTGGTTATTGAAATGCCTGAATTTCCCCCACAACTTCGTGATTGGAGGTGGAAAATAACAACAACCTAAGGGCAAACAAGAGTGGCTGCATTAAGAAGCCGCTCCTCTCTCACTGTAGCAACCTGTGCAATCCCTACGCCTTTCCACAGCAACACACATCTTGAAACACCCACTGATCAATTAAAAAATGATCCATTTTCAGCAATAAAACTTCCAGCAATATTTACTAGAATAATCAGTCTGCTACGGAATGATACGCACTAGTTTTGCAAAATACTGAGCATGTTATATTTCCTGTATTGACAAGGATGCTAAACACTGTGTTTCCCCCCACAACAACCACCTAAAGCCAGGGAGAAATTATAATTGTCAAAAGAAATATGACAGAACAGCATTCGTGAACAAACAAATGTAACCAGACTCTTCTTCCCTCCAGGATAAACCAGATATGATTGTGACCAGGAGTCACAGAGGCCTTAGTCCTGATTTAATGCAGTGAAAACATCATTATCTTACCAGGCTCTAAGCAGAAGAGATGGAAGGACAGAAAGCCACAAACTAAATCACCCTGAAAACTGCACAGGGCATCATGCAGTGATTCACAAAAGACAATTACCTTTCCTTAAGTCTACATGTGGGGAGATAATGCATACTTACAGAGCTCCTTTGGGTTTCAGTGCTAGCTGTTAACACCCAAGACACTCAAACTGGAGGCCTTCAAATGGGAGATGGACAGCTAAASCTGCACCTTTTTGATTTTACTTCACACTGCTTCCAGCATCTAAGGCAACACCATAGAGACTGTTGACTTGCCTCAGCTGTACAACTGGAGATGGGACAGRGGAGAGAAAGACTTTTTTTCCTTGTTAATGAAATTCAGTAAAGCCTTYATTTGCATCAAACTGCCTTTTCATTGATGAATAAAGAGGGAAGATTTTAAAATTCCAGCTCAAACAGCTTATTCCAGAAATGGAAAGTGACAGCATATGCACACATATAATCACATGGGAAATAATAATAGTAYGTCCCAGTGCACTGCATAGCATAAGAAAGCCAACTGCCTAAGGGATATGTCAAGAATGATTTATTTGTATACAGGGCTCTCTTTCCATGTGTCACCGCCTGATTTCTTCAACAGAATTGCCAAACCTTGGTGGAAAACAGCTATAGTTTCTTTCCCTTACCTCGTCATTYGAAAATAACCTGAATAGTCCTTTAAGAGAAATACAGCATCTTTCTCAGTAGCTGCAAAATTGAAGGGAGCTGTTTAAACTACTTTGTTTCTAATTTATATTCACACATCTAGTATGATAAAATGTTTAGATTCTACTAWAAATACCAGTATTTTTATCTGAAAAACACATTGCTAATTTGGAAATTCATGGAGGGCTTTTTCTTTCTCTTCCTGAAGATGTTATATCATGTGACTTTCTGTCTCAATATTTTCCAGCTTTCACGTGATTGCTTTGCTTCTGTATATCCATTATATTATTCCGAAGSAGTCAGATGTATGAGTAATGTATCCTCAGATATATGGGTAATGTATCCACGCATAAAAGTCAAAAAGTTATTATCTTCTCACAAGACTACTCCCTCTTTATTATCTTCTTCYATTTCTTTGTCTCCCTCATCCTCCATTACAACTTCCCTGAAAAGTTTAAAGGAACCAGAATCTACTGGACAAGGAGTTGAAAAACAGACAACATGAGGAGTGGTAACATCTGGCTCTCCYTGTAAAAATTCCCTTTGGAAGAGGGTAGTTAGCCAGAACTTTGACAAAGATTTAGTAACACTATCTGCAGTATGAGTTTTATACAATGCACAGGAGCAAGGTGCTTATGAACAATGGTACCTCATTCAGTTGTCCGACAGATGAGTGAATACTGCGTTTTCAAATGTCCAGTAGATTAACACTTTAAATTGTCTGAATTCTTCCAAAGGCAAAGGCACTGCTCCTGAAAAGTGTTCCTGTTACATCTTCCTGTGTTATACCAGCCACCACAGCCCTTAATAACATTGTCCTGCTTCTAATTTGTAGACTTACTGAAATTTTGAAAAACATACAAGTCTTCATCAAAAGGTGACTTTTGATGATCACTGAGCTTTAGCTTTGGCCTGGCAAAGTTTGAGAAAAATTAATAAAAGCATTATGAAGCAAGACCACCTATTACATAAAAGCAAAGAGATGGTRCATGATTATGGTGAAACAGAACAGCCTGCAAGAAGACACTCYTARCACATTCAAAAGAAGRCCTGTATGAAACACATCTATTGGTARCATTGAATGAAATAGACAACAAATGCATTGAATAGCTTTGTTTTCATTTACTTTCTTGTTACTTTGGGGAAATGAAGACAGAAACTACACACAGACTCATAAAATGACATAATATTGATCACATGTTGATCTAGTCAATAGATGAACAGAAATGTTCAGTTCTTAATACCACACAGCWTTTTTAAACAGACTGCATTTGGTATTCTTGTTGATGATCTGCCTACATTGTGCCGGAGATACAAGCAAACTATTGCTATTGTTTCCTTGACAGAATCAAAATTTTCATCAAAGGACTTAGCGGTCAATAGGAAAGAGAAAATTTGATGAGGCAAGATGCACACGGGTCTGAGTCAAAGGGAAAGTAGTGCTCCTCTGTGAAGTGAGACAAAGGTAAATCCAGGTAAACCCATGAGTCACAGTCCAAGTGCATGCAGTGAGAGCACAAGGTATGTGCTGCAGCACAGAGCACAGCTTATCCACATGGGAGCTGCAGTTTCCTGATTCCCACAACAGAATTTGAAGGCTTGTTCAGCAAGGGAGGAGGTGTGATTCACCAGAAAAKCTAAAGGCAGAAGAAGCACAGCAAACAGAGGATGACACCATCATAGCATTATTCAGAGAGGCAGGGCTGGGACACTGCTCCCTGGAAGTGAAAGGTATTGAAAGGTACAAGTGGGAATCTCTGTGTAAGCACCCACACCCAAAGTACTTCTAACATTACTTAACATATATGACACAGTGTGATTAGGTAGTGACATATTTATTAAAGCAGTAACTATTATTGCCATTCTCCATGCTACACCACAGAAAAGAAACCAAAGATAAAAAGAGTCATTCAGGTTTACTGATGAGCTAGAGTTGTGCAGGGTAAAGGACTTCAGTTTCCTTACAGAAAAAAAAATACTGCATTCATTTTTCATCAGCTAATTTGCATAAAKAACAACAAAAGCATAAACAATAATMATTTATTTTTAAAATGTTGTGGCCAGAAGCTTTTCTTTCAAATTTCAAAACTTGAGCTATTTCCACCTATTTTAGATAAATGAGACAAGGATTACTATGCATTGTACAAATTACTCTAAATAAAYGTCTAGAACAAACTATATGTTCTGAGCTAATGCTTTTTAATCACATGCCTACATCAGCAACTATGAAAAGTCACCCAGCTGGAGATAATGACCAGGATAGGTGTCAGGAGACAGTCTCCAAAAGTCACCTTGCTTCTTGGACCGCAGAGGCCGAGCTGAAGACAGTGAGAAAACCTTCCCGAAGCCCCTTAAAAATGTGTGAGATGCTGAGACCAGCATCAGTTTCTTTCTGACAGGTTCCTGATGCTCTGCAGCCTCACAACAATCAGGCTGGGGTATGTTTTGCCTCCTTTCCATGTGCCCAAATAACCTGAACAGGWTAGCTGAAAGCTTAAAAATAAAATAGATGCATGCAGCTCTCCTAAACATGAAAATGTCACGGAGATTATGCCAAGGGCTAGCACYATAAATGTACCACAGTCAGGATGCAATCAGGCACAGGTTTGCTTTATTCATAATTGAAATGTCACCACACCATGCAAAAGTGAATTTATGATGGAGAAGTAGTCCGTGCAGCACTAGTTATGCTTAATAAGTCATATTCCACTCTTCTTAAGCTCTTTTTAAGAAGCTTGGGAGAGACATCTGTTCATCTTSTTATTTGACTGCTACCAAGCAGACATTAAGGATTTGTAAATACTCATAAATACTGCAGTTAACAGTTTCTCTAAATATTTTCATGAACTGCCACCAATTCAGTACTGAAGGGTTCAGAACTTCAACTGCTACTAAGTTYTTTATCTCTGTAACTACCAGGATGCAGGAAAAACGGATTTCTGTACACTGAACTAATGTGGTTATGCAGAAGCCACTTTATTGTTTACAGTAAGCAACAGTTATAGATTCTAGCATGCATATTCACACACACACATGCATTATTTGATTGGATCATCAGCCTTGTCAATGAGGCTGGYATGCACCCCTTAGGGCACCTAATTGGTYAGAGTCTATCATCACGTTGAGCCTACTTTTATCCGAGGTTTGCATTCTTGATGGTCAGCTTCTCAGGCTCTTTATTCTTATTTTAGTCCTGCTTTTCCCTCAGTGGCTTTGATGAATTCCTGAGGGCTTGAATAACAAGACTGCAGGTGTTCTGATAAGATTACAAGGAGTTTGGATGGTACAGAGAGTGACCTAATTTGTGCAAATACATTGCCACACTAGGACTCCTTCAAAAGTAAAGATGTGCACACCCAGATCWGTACCAAAATGATTTCTAGCTTTTACATTCAGTTTATTTGTTTTTTTAATTTATACCATCCTTGCATTTTAAAGGGCTTTTTATTTCCCTGATCAATATGAAATATTTCACAGAAGGAAGAAAATAAGCCTATACAAAAGAGACATTTCTTCAGAGACAAGCAAATGTACAAATCTTACAATTTTGCAACTTCTACTACTGAGGAAGATGCAAATTAATATGTCACAATCCTAAAGTACTTGTGAAAATAAAAAGAGCAAATGGCCAATTTTTAAGAAGCTCCTTGGAAAATTTGCCTCATTCAGAAAAAGCAAAGTAAAAACCTCAAAAAATTACTTAATGCATATGCTAAATACATGAAATCCAAGGATTACCTTCTGCTACTAAATAATTTGTGGTAGTACTGAGCCTTCTATTGCAATGACAGCAGAATTTCACAAACTCTGAAGTGACAAGTCCCTGCCCCAAGAGTTTTTAGCAAATTCAAATCCAATAAATCAGTAATTGTTTAATTGCTTCAACATTTAAGATGAATATATCTATTTGATGTAGTATGCAATAAATTTCTGAAAAAAGCTTAGAGAAAATGCTATTTAGTTAATTCATTATAAAAATATAGCTTTCTGTACAGTTATTTCTACTTGCATCAACTTGGCTAGCCAACAAGCCTTAATTAGCTGCAATTTTCACAGAGCATGATCTGCAGGGACATTGGAGTCATTTTACATTACAGCAATTAATCTGTTAAGCCCTGTAGCTTTGCGCTTAAGAAGTACACCATATCTACTATTCAAGCAGAATGAAAGGAGATTGCAAGGATTATGTGAAATTAAAAGTTACACAGTAGTTGATTCTTTCTCTCTCTTTAAAATACACCAAAATTACATGTCAGTATATACACATTATAATTTATGTGTTATAAATAAATGTTACAAATAAATATATACATTACATAGAATTTATGCACACACAACCACTCACTCATTGATGAAGACAACATTCCTTGCACTTTCAATGAGCTAACATATTCCAAAACAAGAATGTGGGTTCTCCATGCTCATTCTGAAAACATACTCCTAGAACTTGCTTGCATGAAGGTTGGCACTATGGAAACTTGCCTTCCTCCCAGCTACTTAAAAGTAGGCTCTCTCTGCAGTCAGGYAAAGCAAGGCTTTGACAGTGCTCTGACACAGCATTTGACCAACAGGTCCTGCCAACCAGTTCCTGCCTTTTCATCCTTAGAACTCTTCAGTGAAATGATGCTAGAAGAGTAAATCTGGGAGGATTACTCTCTCCTTTATTCTTATAGCCAATTTTATGTGGAATCTAAAGAGAGGACAATTATCAYACACAGCATACAGCAGGCATGAATGATTAAATGCAGATGCCTGAACGACAGAGATCTAAATCTAGGTTGTCTTCACGGACAGAGGAGAGAAATAAGCAGAAGATGCAGTATCTCAGCCCAAAGAATTTTTTTCTGCCATTGCAGAATGGTCCCAGAACATGTAAACTGTTTGACATTCTCAGTTCTACAGAGAAAAGCTGGGTTTAACTTCAGCAGCTGCAGAGGTTCTTCTGTCTCCTCAAAGGGAAATGCAATACAAATACCAGCAACCACAGGGCAATGTACCTGCTAGAAGGAACTGAGGATGATAAAGAAATTGGATCCATTAGCATTTCCTTCCATTTCTTAGAAGGTGGACCTTTTGGGCCTTATTGTGTTCTAATGTTCTTAATGATTCTTACCAAAAATATCGGCAGAGTCAAAATAGACATTTTCATGGGCTATAAAATTACCATTGAATCATTTTTCCAAAYTGATTGTATATATTTTAGCTGCATCAACTCCTACACCTCTTTAGGCTGTCTGCCTGATACTTGGTTTTGCACTAGCACTTCACTCCAAAACACCACTAATTTTTCATAAGGCTTGAGACTGTATGAGCCTGCAGACAGATGGACACCCAATGAAATAGTTCCTAGAAATTTATCTTTAAGCTGAAATGAATATTATAAAGTTTGCATTCATACATCTTTAACAGATCTTTTCAATTCAGTTTCAGTGTTTAGATATTTAGATATGAAATTGTCATGGAATCTGCATAGTCTCYAGGGTGAACTAAGTATTTGGCATGGCAGACAGCCCCAGAAATATTAAGATGGTTATTCACACATAGCATTTACAGCTCATTAAACAAAATTTACAGAAGAGACAGAAAGTCACAGCTTCCATGTATAGCCCAAGCCTGAGCCCTGGAGCAGAATGTCTGCTAAAAGTAGCACTACACTGCCTGTCCTTATTTTCTTATTAGAAAGATTTTCTAGCTAGCAGAAATCCCCAACCATCATGTGTTTTTGCTTTAAGCTCAGATTTTCACAGGCAACATCTCACTTTGAGTCTAACTTTAGCCAAGGGTTGCCYTCCTTGTGTTCCAGTCAGTCTTTGATTATTTACCACAAGGTTGCAGGCAGCATCTTTCCTCCAGCACTTACTGTCCTTATGYAGTGTAGACAATTAACATTTGCTTAAGGGACTTCAAGAGAGCACTCATTTGTCCCCTTTTGCAGTAGACTACAGTTCAACTAAATATCAGCCCTCAGGAAAGCTTCATAAAAGTAAATCCCAACTAAAACTTTTTAAAAGAAAAAAAATCACCTAGTTTGGTTTACAGGCTTAACAGTGTTTTAAAGGAGTCTTTCCCATCTGAATAAAAGGCTCCTTCACACCATGTGGCTGAAGGTGAAGCTGGAAATTTTTCTGAAAATGGGTCCAGAAATTTCCTTTGATTTTTCCGGAAACTGTGGTCAAGACCCAGACACAAAATGGTTCTCCCTTTTTCCTCCTCTGGAAGGTTTCTCCAAGAAGGAAAGCCAGTGTTAAAGAAGGGAAGTGGCTGCAGAGAGGGCAAGCAGCAGCTGGAATGACTAGCATGTAACAGGCTGCTGAGAAGTCATGGGGAAAAGCCTAATTGCAGCAAATAGGATTCATTTTGAATAAACAGGGTCTAAACCTCAGGTGTAAAACATATCAAGTTCTTCCAGCTAAGGATTCATGCACACACCCAAGTGACTGACCTTCTAGCCTGAAGAGGTCTGCAGGTATGGTTGTACTAGGGAACAGGATAGATTTAGATCAAAGAATCTGAAGTACCAGAACAGCCAAGCTCAAATCAGGAGTAGGAAAGTAGATACTAAAGGTTGCATTTTTCACAGTGCAAATCCAGGTAGGGCTGTTTGAATATAAATCTGGTTGCACATAATATAAGGAAAAAAAGTCAGTACGTTAGGAGAAACACAAGTACTTCTGTCAAACATCATTCTGAACWAGGATCCCTTCAGGAAAGTAATATACTGGATGAGGAATGCTAGATGAGGAACCAAGGGCAGAACTGACCTTTTACAGTCTTTGGAGAAAGGCAGCATTTCAGGAAGGAGATTCMACTTATCCTTTGGAAACTCTTTCCATGGACTGTGGTGAGAGTACAGACACTAGCCAAATACAAACAAATAATGTTTAGATGGATTAAGCCAGGTGAAGAGAATGGTTTTTTCATTGACCATTTCTACCACCAGCAGGAAGAGTAACACAYGTTAGTGACCCACATGCTCAACACTAGACAACTTATCCCACTGCAGGAAGAAATTGTGCATGGTCCCCAGCCCAAGCCATGTAACAAGAGAAATTAGGAATTATGTATCTACAAGATAAATTTCCACTTCGTTTTATTTCTAACTTAGTTATATTTCTAACCTGTGTGTATGTACATCATCATTACATCATCCTCATCATCACTACTATCCCAAAGAGATTTACAAGAGTTTTATGCATGTGACATTCCAATGAACATACCTGCCTCTGTCAAATAAATGAGTGYAGAGCTTCAGGAACAGCTCCCAGAATATGCAGTGAGGGTAGAACATGAATTATCAGAAGGTCTAAAGGACTAAAGTAAGTTTTTTTTTGGGGTTTTTTTGGGAAGCATGATTAAAATTAGTAAGTTCTTTGGAGTTCCATCTACCTGACCAAGCACTGTTTCCCACTCAAGTACAGAGTCTAACACAAAGCCTGTTTGTGCTTGGCCTACTGGTTATGTACAACTACACCACATCATGTATAGGACTCCACTGGCACCTACTCAAAGTGAGCAGAGGACTTGCTCAGGGAAGTTCTCTCTGAMAGGTTTCATGGGTTTCAGAGGTACCATAAACAATTCCATTTGTTTCCTAAGACGAATTTTCAACCCGGAGAATCCAGGAGAGCTGTAACTCCCTTCAGATGCCAAGCTGCTGGAACTTTAAAGAAGCCAGACACACCCTGTTTCCCCATGAGGCTAACAGAACATGGTGAAAGCACTGGCTCTCCAGCAAAGGTAACAACCTTATTTACTGAGATAGCACCAAATGTTGTCCAATCCATTAGGAACAAAAAGGAAGAGAGATAATTGAAAGCCCAGATGTCTTTCAAGCTCAGTGTGAATTTGTTACTGTAGTTCTGAAAGAGTAGGCGAAAGATGTTTTACAAGCCTGACATAAATTGTTAAGAATAATCCTACTCCCATTCATAAAAAAAAATCTTGCATTCTATTTCCAATAGCTGTCACCCAGATATCTGCCTCTTAA
>CADDXX010000023.1:1792429-1874517 GCA_902810485.1 Alauda arvensis
AAATTTCTCTAGAGATACATCAAAAAATGTAACCACCGGCAACTGCCTATGAGTTTAGAGTATAATTCAATTAATTTTCAGTTAATTTTAATATAAATACGCATATTCATACTAGATTATGCATATGGTGTTTCAAATCTTTCAGCCTGGATAGTCTKACAAAGTTTTATGTAACACAATATAAAATCAGTGTGGTGTAACCTACACTTCATAACTACCATTTTTAAGGAGAGGGTYTCTAGACAGCATTTTAACTTGAGTGATTTTCCATTTAAGTCCTTGCTTTCAAACAAAAATCTACGTAAGAAACCACATATGACTAGCTAATAAAAACTATTCTAGTCAGACAAAGATCTTTATGTGAAACCAAAGATTTTTATGTGCAAATAATCCTTTTTTTTTTCCCCCAGGAACTACAGCTTTTCCAACTCCCATTTCGAAAAGCCAACTTGAAGTTCATTTGTTATGGTTCTTTTCCAAAGTAATGACTTAAAAGGATAGAAAAAAAATTATAAAGTCAAAGTTTGAAGAATTTTTTTTTTCTTGTCTCAATTTTTAAGACATTTATGTCTTCTGCACAGTTTGATTTAAGTAAGAAGAAAGTAAATCATTTATTTGAACTAATTTTTACATAAATAAAACAAATGTTCACAGTTTTAAGAGTGGAAGGAGCAGAGACAATTAAATATCCTAATTTATTAAGTCATAGAGCTTCATAACATCATCATTAGTCTATTACTTACAATGTGATTCTCTACTTGATTCTGATTTAGTTGCTTGAGGAACTAAAAAAACTAAAAACTTAGCTCTGATAAGACAGCTTTTTGCATCTATGAAGCAACCACTTTTAGCTGGGCAGGAMTGTGGAATAGCTTTTGAAGTTACCATGCAAAAAGTGCAAGAACAAGTAAAGTAGGTAAGACATTAATAAAACAAGTAGCTAGGGAAAAGCCTCAGACACACTTGATCCATTTTTCTTTAAGAGTTGACAATGTGGAAATATACAAAACTACAGATGTRTAGGGACACCTTGTGAAGGACTGAGATTAGTGTTCTTAACAGATCTAATAATCAAAATCACATCTTCTTTCCTCAAATAAAATTTAAAAAAAAMCTGGCACATTCACTCTGATTACCACCATGAAGCTGGACTAATTCACTGGACTGATTAATTCCTGTCATTCCTGTTCTACACTTTCTAAGAGATATGGACTGTCTAACCTRAAACTCATTCGAAGTCCCAGGCAGACATGAGGGAGGCATCCTTTTTTGTATAAAGGTACAATATAGAATCATAGAATCATTTAGATTGGAAAAGACCTCTAAGATCAAGGTCTTTTCCAACCATTAACTCAGTACAGCCAAGTCCACCAACAAACCACATCCTCAAGTGCCACATCTAAACCTCTTTTAAATGCCTCCAGGGAGTGAGATGACCCAATCATCTCACTGGGCTGTCTGTTCTGGTGCTTGACAACCCATTCATTGGATAAAAAATTGTCCTAATATCTAATCTGGACCTCCTCTGGCACACTTTGCAGCCATTTCCTCTTGTATCACTGGTTGCCTGGAGAAGAGACCRACTCCCACTTGGCTGCAACCTCCTTTCAGGTRGTTGCAGAGAGCTATAACATCTCCCCTGATCCTCCTTTTCTCCAGGCTAAATAACCCCAGCTCCCTCAGCCATTCCTCATCCAGATCCTTCACCAGGCTCTGCTGCCCTTCCAGGGACTTGCCCYAGCACCTCAATGTCCTTCTTGCACTGAGGGACCCACAACTGAATACAGGACTCAAGATGCAGCCTCACCAGTGCTGAGTACAGGAGGAAAAGGTGGAATGAATTTGGTTACCACTTRGTTTTGAAATCTACACTGATTTTGTATTCAGAAGGCCTGGACTTTGAAAGGTTGCTCATTCCTCTCTCTTGTATAATACCTAGCAAACAAGTCCCTGGAGTTCTTGCAAACTTGAAAAGAAACATWAGAAGAGTTTCCTTTCTGGATCTCAAATAACTTTCTCCTTTCACCTGGTTTATGTATCTACATTTCTTAGCACAGCAAAATTAGTAACTACTACAGCAAAATTAGTRTGTYAGGGACAAAATTTTCAAATATACGGTTCTTGTCTACCTGATAAAAGCTTATCATTTAATTGAAAGAAAGCTAATCCTGGTACTTTCAGCATTTTTTCCTAGAYGAAGAACTAATTTGGTTTCAGATTTTTCTTCTTTGTATTTGTTCCCAGAGAAGTTACTCATGGCAAAGACAATCTCCTCCTGATGACTAATTTTCCACCAGAAAAATATACACGGTATTTAATTTTCTTTTCACTAAGGCAATAAATCCTTAGAGACACTTTAGTAAGTAACATGCATCTGATTAATTCATTATTCACTTATTTTTAGCTGTTTGTTTCATTTGCACAGACTGGCTCTTAAATATTTTATCATGGGACAAAAAATGTTCTAATCCAGAATAAATAAAAAAAAAAATGGTCAATTCTAATGAGATAGTTTTTTTATAAAATATAAAGTTGCTTCCCAGTAGAAAAATATGACTAATTGAAGACAATTGTATTGAAGGATATTTACTTTTCACTGTTCACTCCAATGTGAAATGAACCCAGATCCAAATTTCAAAGCCAAACACTTTTTTTCGATCACCTCACCCAAAGTACGTCCAAAGAACTTCARCTCCCTACAAATCCAAACAAATGATTTCCGGAGAGCTCTAAAAGTATTTCCAAAATCAAACATATGGGATAGCCAGGAAGGACAGACCATCCATTAAAAATCTGTGAAAGTTAGTCAATTCAGGGTTTTCCAAATGAACTTTTTGAGTTCAAGCTATTAGCATGTTTAAGTTTTACTTTATTTGAAAATCTAAAAGAGTCTGTATTTTTAGATAATGCCTGAAAATTATTGCTGTTGCACATTTCTGATAGGAATTCCACATTCTTTCAGAGTTGGAATGAACTAAATACAGACTTTCAAAGTGTGATATGAAAATGACATTAATTTCTAGTTTTTACCCTATTTTTTATGACTTATAAAAGTTACGACTTACAAAAATGAGCTACTCAATAGCTTTATGCTCTAGAAAAAAAAAGTAAGCGGTAATCAAGTCAATTTAAATAAGGTAAATCCTCAGGTTAAAAGAAGTTGCAGTTGTTTTCATCTGACACATCCACTGGTCTCTAAAAACTGCAGCCTTGAATTAGCTAAGCTTTCCTGTACACCTTTATCATGCCATTTTACAGACATGGAAACAAAAACATGCAAAATATTAAATGACTTCTTAAATCTGCCAGAGCTGCAAATAAAGATCATTCCTGATTCTTATTTCTTTGTTTAACTTGTRAGCCTTTTCCTCCTAAAATAATATTTCATTAACATAGACATCAGCATTTTCAAAATGTTCTGCCTTACTTCTCTTTCACTGTTTATATCACAGTTCACCACTAGCTTTAGCATTTCTCTGTCTAGGGARACAGGAGTAAAAACCAACACAACTATTTGATTTTAAAAAATGAGCCTGAAGTGCAGTAGCCTCATCAAAACCTCTCAATTCAGKGATTGGAAGTAAATTGTCTCAGTGTGCAGGGGAATAGAATATCTTATGAACATAAATCCAAATATTTTAATAGAGCTTGTATTTGCAGATTTGACTGTACATCTTTACTAACTAGTAAGTCAGGAACAGCCAGCTCTAGAGGTAATTAGTACATGTCAAATCTATCAAATTTCCCCTACCACTTCTGTCTAAAGTGTAATCAGTTAATATAAATTTACTTTGACTATTTTGCCTTATCATAAAAATCCTTTACAGTAATATTTGTAACCCATTTATTGCCTTTATCTTTATGGAAAGTGCTCTGCAAGAAATGCAAATGTCAAAAAGCACTTATTTGAAGCCATTACATTGAATCCCTACCTGACTTTAAAGGGATAAAGACACTGCAGTGCAGTCATGGGTTTTTTTGAGCTCACATTTAAGAATGGATTAATTTTATTTTGCTAGAGACAAGACCTCAGTCTTCAGATCCAGAACACTTCTACATGTGGCCTTGMATCACTGAAACTAAAGGCAAAGACTGGTCTGTCTCTTAAAGGAGGCTGGGTGTTCTCACTGAACACACAAAAGTGGTATTAGTAGCAGTAGTAAGTAGTGTCATCATCATTATTATTTTTGCTGTTGTTTTTACTGTTATTTACAGTATAAATATGTATTACTGATCAGTATGYTTTCACCTTCCTTTATATGCTCCAGAGGGTATATAAATTATGCCAGGCTTAAACCTTTGTGTGTCTGCATCATGTTAGAGTCATTTTTCTGGACAAATTAAATTAAGACTCTAGCTCTAAAAATTAGTCTTATGTTTTTTAAAGAAATATGTTTCTTTTCTGTATGGAAATAAAATCTTTCTCATAGATGAGATTAAATATTGGCAGACAGGGTACTGTTCATGTGTAATTTTTCTTCCAGCTACAGGAGCATTTAAAAATTCTACCCACAGACCAAAAAACCCAGTAAATTATGCACCATACAGACATTTGAGAACAGCATCTTTCTTTGATACACAGGAGAGATCTTTAATAGACCAGATCATGTCAAAAAAACATTGATTGTAAAGGCAAAGCAGCAGCAATGAAGCAAAAATTCTGTATTTCTACTCGGCCAAAAACCTCAATACCAAAAAATATAATTTAAGAACTCCATTCATACTTRGATCATCAAACCTCTTAACTGCTAAAGGAGATGCTCCAAAGAAATGAAACTGATTGAGCAATTATATGCACTATAACGAGCAAGCAGAAGGGAGGAGGAGAATTTGCTTGGGCTGCTTGAACTTCTGCATGCCCTGAATTTTGAAGTGTGCAAGCCTCATGACTTTCCTCTGCAATCACACACAGCAGTAACTCTGAGCATCCCTCTAGGGCTTGTGCATTCCTTTGAAGCATCACAGACCTTTTTGGTGCATGGCACTATTAATAATTATTTCTGAACAATCTTWAAAATCACAGTGTGCCTCTGAAACTGACAACTGAAAGTTATCTGTTCTATGCACAGACTTTATTAGAACAACTTAAAAAATTTCGTCTCACAGATCAAGATGACAGGAGCTTACCCTTTTACTAATCTGATCATGGTAAGAGCTGCTGGTCAGGTCTTCCCCTCCAGCTCAGCACCTGTACTGGGCAGGCTCTCCTCAAAAAGCGCCTGTGAATATATTCTCACAAAAGATAACTAAAGCTGAAGCAGGAGTAGATTTTTTGACAAAAATATATGCAACTGAAAGAAATGAAATTGCAATGAGAAAATAACAGACAATCTAACTGCAGGCTGCAGCTATGAGTTGTTTTGGTTCTCACTGTGTACAAAGAAAGTGATTCTTTGTGCTCTGAAAACCTATAGTGTTTGCTGGTAAATGAAAAGAAGGCATTAAAAGAGGCTGCAATAAGAAAATAATGAAAAAAAAAAAAAACCACCTGAGGCATTGTGGACCAGAACGAGGGGAAGAGCTAATTATCAAACATGACTGAGTCACTCATAAATTCTTCAATATTTTGTCTATCTATTCTATATTTTTTGTCCTWATGAAAAAATATATATTGCTGGTTTTAAAAGAGAGATGGAAAAGCTGTGAAAATGAGAACTGACATCTAATTGACTTACTGGAACTGAATTGTAAAAAAAAGACAGAAGAGAGTAACTCTTCTTTCCAAGTAAATAAAAGGTCTGATCTCATGGCTTTTTCARCTCAACAGTAAATATTGCTGAGATGGGAGCAAATGAGAGCAAGTATGCTAGTAAGTATGAGTATGCTACTCAGATTTTTTTTATTATTATTATTTTTCCCCCAAAATACCACATGACAAGTTTTCACATGGTACAGTAACAGATGCAATGCAAGAATTCATCAACTGTATCTATTTGGGTTTTTTTTTCCTTTATTTACCTTTCCACTTTTACTCTGGCAAAAGTAAATAATTCATCACTAGAAGATATCATATGTACTGATGTCATAACCCAAACTCCGATTTTATGGATCTTGAGAGAAGACAGAATTCCTCTACAAAAGCACCCATGGAAACAGTATACATGGAGTTTGGGACAAAACAAAAAGTTAAAGCCAGCTTCAAGTTATTTTCTACAAAAGTTCAACCAAGTCTAAATATACACAGAAATACTCTATTTTCTCTCTCAKAATTAAGTGCAAATTCTCTCCACAAACTGTCCATTACAGAGCATCAACAGGATAAATTATCACAACATTATTTTCAACATGCTATGCACAGCTGAAGAGAAGGGATTTGAATAAAATATCTGTCTCAGCTTTAATTACAGTGTCATTTCCTCAAAGCTGTAATAAGGTTAATTTCCGCAAAGCAGTTTTCCATTTTCCCCCTTGCTTATTTTATCTCAACAGCAAATGCACAATTAAAAACTTCTTAGAATCAGACCAAATGTGTCATGTTACAGAAAGATTTAAGAAATCCTACACTTTCTCAGGTGAAAATCAAAAGGGAAAAGAATAAGAAGAAAACAAATAAATTTAACAMAAAAGAAGCAGCTGTTCCACTGTAACTGTTGGAACAGAACAGGTTTATTTTAAATAGTATAAAAGTTCTGGAAATAAAAATTTTTCCTAACGATAAATGTTGTAAAATCACTTGCAATGAAGGTACTTCCGTGTCTGGCACACAAGGACAGCTAATTACATTAGCAGAATGGTTTACACATCTATATYAGATGCTTCATCCACCTTTTTATCCTAAATACCTTGCAAATAGCAAGTGAAAAAGGCTTTGAAATACTCTGCTCACTTAAGCCTATGTTCTGGTTGAAGGTCCTCCTTCAGCCAGTACCAACCAGGGAAAACCACTAGAAGATTGGCTCTTTTCTCATGCCTAGATTTGAGGGCTACTTCCCTTGAAACAAACGGAATAAACAAAGACAGCACAGAATTTGAGGCTGAGCATGAACTTAAGCTCCAAGCTAACATGGCTAAAGAGACTTCAAAGCTTAGGCATTACAGTATAGACTGMCACAGACTACTGAAAAATGTATCAYACCCAATAAGATGGTGTGGATATATTTAGTATTAAAGTCAAGTCACCAACAGAAGAATACAAGTGGYCTTGATGCCTGAAGCTGACTTCTTGAGTTTGGAAAGCAGTACAAGAGGTTTGCATTAAATACAGAAAAAGAAAGCATAACTGACTKGTAGCTTTCTGCCTCCTAGCAAAGCCAAAAGAGGAGGAAAAAACCTAGATTTTTCAAGATGGATTAAGAAGAACCAGGAGAAAGGCKTGGCAGCAACACATAAATAATGCAAGCATGAACAAGGAAGACTTTGTGTCACTGTTAGAAAYGGAGAGCAGGTTAAGAAGAAGTCCAGGCTTGGGGGAAAATCTGTAGCTGTTTGCTGGTGTGTGTATAGAACTGTTTACAGTGTACAGACTGGATGCAGTATATGTTGATACTGGGTGCTACTGACTGTGTGGTCCATAGCTCTGCTCCAGAAGGCCAACTCTGCAGACCCTGAACTGGTGTCCTTGCACTTCCAAACTCCTTAATGCAAAATCTGCTCTCTCAGATAAGGGAGATCAAGTGTAAAYTGCAGCGGAAAACATTTTTAGTTCTGATGTGTTGAGCACTTGATGAAGCAAAGTTAAACTAAAAATTARATTTCCTGTTCCCTGCACCCATCATCTGGGATGTGTAGTCACAAACTTTTCAAATAAATGTTCTTTTACTGCTTCATCAAATTGAATAGAGGTGTTTTTTCTTAAAGTACAACATGGTACAGTAACTAATAAACATCACAAAACTGCACAAAACCTCTTACTGGCTAATTTATTGCTCCAGGGGAAAATCTACACACAACAAACACTTTTATACACATGGTTATTTTCTATTTCTATTTAGGTTTTGACTAAATGCACTAATCACATTTTAAATGGCCTGTTATGAAGAGAAGGATTTMTCATATTGTGTCACTGTCGACACAGAGCAGTAAACCTCTCAAGTACACAAAATTCAGCCCTTGCTTGTCTCCTGTCCTGTTTAAGCACTATGCTGCAGCACTGTTGAGGCAGGTACCATTGCTCTCTGTTGACTCTTACTCACAGGACGTGAGGAAAATTGAAGTTTCAATATTATTTTTCAATCAAGACTCACAGTCAAATCAGTAATTTTGACTGAAAATTTTKAACATTACAGCAACCTAATGCTTGTGAACAAAACAAAATCCTCTTGCTGTAGGAAATGTCTCAGTTGTTAATCACTACAGGATTACTGTATAATGGCCAATGGACTATTACCCTGGGTTTAGATTACTGCTAACATAGCTGAAACTTAAAAATAAGAAGATAAATTTGCAAAAAAGCACTTAAACAGCACAGAKGTTAGAATCATAGAACCACTTCGGTTGGAAAAGACCTCWAAGATCATTGAGTCCAACCATCAGCCTAACACTGGAGTTCACCACTAAACCATGTCCCTAAATGCCACATCTACACCTGTTTTAAATGCCTCCAGGGTTGGTGACTCAACCACTTCCTCAGGCAGCTGTTTCCAATGTATAACAACCCTCCTGGTGAAGAAATTTTTTCATAACATCCAATTTAAATCTCCCCTGGCAYAACTKCTTCTCATTCTRTCATTGGTTGCC
Organism: Alauda arvensis; assembly: GCA_902810485.1. Taxonomy (NCBI): domain Eukaryota; kingdom Metazoa; phylum Chordata; class Aves; order Passeriformes; family Alaudidae; genus Alauda; species Alauda arvensis. The sequence continues at coordinate 1,801,106 of CADDXX010000023.1, forward strand.
TAGAGGAGAGACTGACTCCCACCTGGCTACAACCTCCTTTCAAGTAGTTGCAGAGAGCAATGATCTCTCCTGAACATCCCTTTTTCCAGGCTAAACRACCCCAGCTTCCTCAGTTGCTCCTCACCAGACTTGTGCTCCAGACCCTTCCCCAGCTCCRCTGACCTTCTCTGGCCTCCCTCCAGTACCTGTGTTTTTTTATAGTGAGCAGCCCAAAACTGGACACAGACTCAAGGTGYRGSTTCAACAGYGCCAAGYACAAGGGGACAATCACTGCCATGACCCTGCTGGCCACACTGTTTCTAACACAAGCCCCAATACCACTGGATTTCCTGGTCACCTGGGCACACAGTGGCTCATGTTCAGCTGCAACACCCCCAAGTCCMTTTCCACCAGSTTGGTTTCCAGCCACTTTTCCCCRGGCCTGTTAGCTGCATGGGGYTGTTGTGACCCAARAACAAGACCTRCCACTTCCCCTGCTCAAGCCTCACGCAACTGGCCTTGCCCCATGTGCAGACCCTACCCTACCCCGCAGCAGAGCAACAATCCCACCCAACTGGGYATCATCTGCAAAGTGACTGAGGGTGCACCTGATCCATCCCCTCATCCAGATCATCAGTAAAGGTATTAAACAGGTCTAACCCCAACACTAAACCTTGGTCAACTCCACTAGTGACTGGTTGCCAGCTGGATGTATCTCCATTCATCACCACTCCCTGAGCTTGTCCATCCAGCCAGTTTTTTACCTAGCAAASAGTGTACCTGTCCAAGCCATGAGCAATCCATTTCTCCAGAARGATGCTTTGGGAAATGCTGTCAAAGGCTTTASTAAAATCCAAGTTGACAACACCCACAACCTTCCCCTCATCAGTTCAGTGGGTCACTTTGTCATAGAAGGAGATCAGGCTGGCCAAGCAGTACCTGCCTTCCATTCACCCATGCTGGCTGTGCCTGACCCYGTTTGTMCTGCACATGCTGTGTGATGGCACTCAAGATCATCTGCTSCATGACCTTCCCTGGCACTGAGGTCAGGCTGAGAGGCCTTTCWTTCCTTGGATCATCCTTTCAGCCCTTCTTGYAGATGGGCATCACAGTTGCCAACTTGCACTGRTTCTACAACAATTTATAACTGTCATTTGGATTTTTTAAAATATATTTACCTGGAATTTTCTCATGCACCATCGCTTACTAATTGGACAAAAATTGCTCTAGCTTGTTTCCAAGCTACATYATATTGCAAAGCAAAAACAGTTCTATTGTCCTGTTTCAGATTAGTCATTACTTTTCCTTCTATTCTGCCTACAGGATGCTTTCATTACTTATTTGCAGAGTTTCAGAGCTGTATTGTTGTAAAAGCTAGCAATAACCAGGTCACCCAGTGTTTCTCCCAAATATAGCACTGATGTACACAGGGAGCATGGTATAAAGGCCAGCATGGTCAGTGGCAATGCTGGAAACAATTTAGATCATCAGCTTTGTTCTCCACTGCTGAATGCTCATTTGGGAGCACTGCACCAGAAGCAAGGCATGCAAATTGCCCAAACAAGGTGCACCAACTTTGCCTGAAAGCCAGTCACAGAAAGAAGAAGCTGTGTCTATGACCAGATGATCTTTCAAGCTCTGCTGAGGCTCAGCACAGCCTAGTGGTTGACATTCAGCTGAGCTCTTCTGCTTTCTATTCGGACAGTGCCCATTCCTGGCAGATGGCAGTTTACATAATGATGACAAATATGAGTGAGCAGCTGTCATCAGTGCTCATCATTTATGCATCCTGCAGTATCAGCAATAAAATACTCCCCTTTTAAAGGGGGGAGAATATTTCAAAACCTAAAAATCAACACCTAAAATCTCTGGCATAAAAACAGGAACAGGAAATAGTAAGCACCAAAAAGTAGTGACTGGAGAACTAGGAAAAAGATACCCTTAACTCTTTTGGGAGCTACCAGAATGGCTCAGTTTTACACATCTTYTACAAGCTGCCTGTTACTTGTCCTCTCTTATGGCTTATCAGTCCCTTAGGAAAAAAACAAAAAACAAACTGTAAGTATCTTCATTTCATTTCAAAGCAAAGCTTTTCATCTTAGCTCTAAATACCTTCCTAAAGCATTTTGTAAGATGTGTATGACAAATAGATAAATTATTCTTCCTTGCAACTATTATTCTTCAGTCATAATAACCTCTATCCTGGTGGTAATACACAGGTAACTGTTAACACTGTCTTTAAAGCCTGCAGGAAAGGGCATCTGTCTTTGCCCTTAGAAGTGGAGGATATGGTTTATCATTCAGGCTCCCTCCTAACAGCCACATTTCAGCATTTGCTACAGCTCTGCCATCATATAAGGTCAATGAACTGGCACTAGTGTATATAAAAGCTTACCTTAGCTCATTTTTTYAGTTTCTGACTCTCCTGCACGATGAAGAAGAGGATCAATAAAACTAACTACTAAAMATTAATTTGCTAATACCTACTATTCCTGTTTCTCTTTACATAYTGGTTCTTTYCATTAAGTTTACATGGCTGTTAACKCCTCATGTTTACAAGAAAACTCACAGTAATTTAACAGATGAATCCTGCCATCTTAATTATTGCCTTTTACTACACTACCAGAGATTCTGTAATACCATTCCTTGTACTTACAGCTTTGAAATTGGGTTGGTGCAGTGTCTTTCAAAACCAAACTGAAGACGATTTTTAAAAGGATCTTCCATCAAMCTTTGTCCAGCTACAAAAAAGATGCACATCTCCTGTTTGTATGTAAAGTGTATAAAGTTAGGCAACTGCCAAATAACGCACCTGTCATCTGCTGCCTCCTATCTTTTCCAGTTCATTCCCTTTAAATGAAAAAAAAAAAAAAAGGCATTGGAGCTTCATATTCTGTCTCTCAGAACATTAAAAAAATGGAATTTCCACAGACAGACATTTCAAGCCAAAATGAGTTCTGACTCAATACAATCTGCAAAACTGAACATGGTGCCAATACACTTCACATCTTTCTCTCATTTTCTTCTTTCATCATTCGTTAGCATGCAATAGAAAACTCTGCTTTCTAATTATACCTCTATTTTTCAGCAAACAGTTGCTTCCATTATCAGTTCCATGAAAAAGTGCCTTCTTTCAGCTGAGAAAAAAGTGTTTTGAYTTAAATTTATAGCCATTCTTTTTGTTGCTGTTGTTGTTCCAATCTTAGTCTGATTCTAGATGGTAGATTTTCCAGCTGAAAGCCACAATGAAGAACAGGTGTACTTCAAAGCATAGTTAGCAAATTAAAGCAATTGTAGTCCATCTAGATACACACTGTGCAGCACCCAGCTCACCCACGTAAGATATTGGTTCATGTGTCCATTAACATTCAGGAATTTAATAAACTATAATTTTGCATAATTCAYGAGCAAACAAATTCCATCTGTCTTACCTTCAGAGACAGTGCTGATTAGGGGGCATGAATGCCATGAAGTAATGCTCAGTGGTRCTCTGCTGGTATAAACATATGCTGAGGAAAAAGCCTAAAGGCTTTGAAGAGTCGCAAAGTGTCACACTTACGTGCAAAAAGAAAAGCAATCAGGACTTGAAAAACTGCAGAAGGACTCGAGGAGTTCCTGCCTAGCTTGCAACACTATGACAGAGCATTTAATCCTCACGGCCACCCTTGCATGAAAGAGGGGACCCTTGCACACAGAGGGAGGAAAAAAGGCAAGAAAAAGCAAGAGTGCAAATGGGAAAATGCAGTCACTTTGTGTCTTTCTAATTGCARTGCTCATCTTTCCTGATAGATCTGCAAAGCAAAGGTCCCTTCAAGGGAGACAGGTGCAGGCCCATTTGTACAGCCTTCTTTTTAGACTATGCAAATTGGAAGAAAGGCAGAGGTTCAGTGGGTTTCCTGTTCCAAATACAGTTCAACAATACACTACCTCTTCAACAAAACCTTCTCTCCTCCAACTGCTCTCTGTGTAAGAAAAACACAAGGCACAGGCACAAAACTCTCCTGAACTGCTCTTAAGCATACAGTAAATAGTGTTTCAAATCCTCTGTTTCAAATGAGGAGCYATGGATATTGTACATATTTTCTGAATGTTCTGGCTTACACCTTTCTAAGGGATAACACTTAGAATACTATTGTACATTTTAAGATTTACAGAGGRAAACACCAACTGATGACAAATCTTYAGCTGGTATAAACTGTCTCACCCACTGACTGTCCTAGTGCATGTGTTCTGCTCCAAGGGACCACTTTGGGATTTGATACCAGTTACTAGCTTTTCCTTTCTTTTTAAAAGACAGTTAGTAAGTTGATGGCCCCTTACAGAATGTCTCCTGGCCACCTCAGAATTACAGCTGCAGACTGATTGCCTGGTTTCAGCATCTGTACTAAATAAATSTTGGCAGCTGCTGAAGAGTTTCCTTTTCTCCACCTCCAACAAGAGGGCATGGAGACAATTTCTCAATTATTTCTGAGCAATCATTCCATTCTAGATACCATGCATTGACCTGACATCTGGGGAACTTGTACTGGCATGCTCAGTTACCTTCTCTGATATCTTGCCACAGAAAAGAGAAGTCTGATTAACAAAATGAAATGAGAGTGAGAYGTAAGCTAAGCAGACTGATGGTGGGGGAGGGAGGGAGGTAGAGACAGAGGGAAGAAAGAAAACTTCTTTTAAAAAAATGAGGGCAGAGTGCAACCGAATCAATAGTCCTTGGAAAGAAAAAAAAAGACATAAAACAGAATTTTAAAACTGCATTACAATAATTTGAACAGATGTCTGTCAACAAGCTGTAAAATAAGTTCTAGCATAGTGACAAAGCATTTTCCCAGACAAAAATGATCACGCATTCCCCCTAACATACCTATAGACTTGAAGGAAAATCTGGAYGTCAGCAAATTTTACCAGCCTAAGGCTTTCGTCCTCCAGATCAAACAATATGATCCATCACAGCAGCACTCTGCACCACAGGTAGGAAGAATTCTTTTCTCTGTCTTGTCTAGATGATCTACATAATTAAATTCATAGCAATTGTTATCAACCTACTATCTCTGTTTTTACTGTTTCTCATCTGACACAGGCTTACACAGCCAAAGCCTTTTCTATTTCTTCCCTCTATGCCTTCAGATCTCACAAAAGATATTATTACTACCTGTAAATCATGTTTYTCTTCAATCTGTATTCTAGCAGAACTACAACAGCCTGAACACCAGAACTAGGACAAACAGCTCATATAGGACAACTCACTTCTCTCCCGCTAGTTGCTGTCAAAAATCCATTTGCCAACATCCCAGGCTTCTGCTTCTCCCCTCAGTCCAGAAGGTTACAGAACATTACAGCTCCCAGCAGCAAAAAGGGTTCAAACTGTATTTCAATAATGAAATTCAGCATTAAAGTTTCAGAACTCCCTTTGTTTTTTATTTGTCACAAACTGCCCCAAGACTAAAGAAACAGTCGTGCTCTGCRTCTTAGCTCACATCTTCACAAAGGTAATCTCCAGCTGAAGAGATCTGCCTTAGCAATGAGTACTACTAAGTTGATGGGAATAATTTTRTAAGATTTTTGGGAGCTTAAATGCTGATTCATCCGTATGAAAACRAAACACACACAAATAAAAGCAAAAAACAACAAAAACAACAAAAAGTCATATATTTGCTACATAGTTACTTTTCATCTGATAGAATTAAATATTCATGCACTTTCCAAAGCTAGYTGCCTACTGCTCAAGAAAAACTGTTAAATATGTAGTAGGATGATAYGCTGTGTGAGCTTCATACACATAGATATTCAATTTTTTATATGATGGCTTTAGGATTTTCATGTATTTCACAGTTTTCTGCACCTCGGTTCTTTGCCAATGCCTGTCACAAAAGGCATTATATCACATGGAAAACAGACTAAGAAGGCTGCTAAATTTCCTCTGTCTTTCCAACTCAAGCAGAAACACTGCTAAAAGCATCAGTATTTATGTCAGATAGTAGGGCAAAATGCAACTAAGGAAAGCATTTGTATAGAAGAGAATAAATACTGTAAAGTAAAAAATAAAAACCACATGAGGAAATGCAAGCCGATAAGAAAATTTKTAGCAACCCTTTAGTTTGAAAAACTTACAGAATTAAGTATCTTCATCCTAATTCTGATCCGAATTTCAATTGAATGAGGAACACAGGAGAAATCTGCACTTCTCYCATTACTATCTATTATCTACCCATACATGAAAGTCCATGATAACTGCTTTAAATAAACTGGCCATCCTCTCAATGTGCACACTGATCTCTGGCCCCAAAGAAAGCCCCAAGGCCTGGCCCCCATTCTGACCCCAGTGAAGGACCAGCCTCAAGACTGTTCCCAAGACATCTGAATGTACAACCCCTGCAAATTCACAYCACCTCACAGCACACTTCTTTTCAGGTCAAGAGCTACTGTGATGCTGCCTCCTGTACCCCAATCAGTGTGAGACATGACAGCTTGCACGAGTTTTATAGCTGGGAGTTAGATGGTGTGGTRGTATATTGCAAACCTTCTGGAGGCAGCAGCTTTCTTTCCAAGCACAGCCTGGACCAGAGCTCCATTTAGAAGGTTTTGAAGCAGTTTTTTATTTCTTTTGACAAAAGAAAATGTGTTTCTATAATAAACACTCCTGGGGCTCACAGACAAGTGATCAATACCATTTGAGTAAACAATTCCTTCACTGATGTACATAAAAGAGCAATCATTAGTCAACTCTTTTAACAGCTGAAGTAATGGCAAGAGAAGTTTAAAATAAATCATTAAACATGGGAATCTGTTAATATGTTTGAATAAGAGACCTACTGAATTGAAAGGTACAATATCTGTGGACTATGTCAACAAAAAGTAAATTAGCAAAAGCTTAACAGGGATTGAATATTAAATAATTTTAATTTAYAGAGATTTGTCCTTTTTTTGGAAGAGATGTGGTCAGGACTAAAAAGACATTTTTAAGGATACAGTTCATGAGTGACTGGAATGTAGCTATAGGAACAAAAGCTGAAGCATAAGCCTGTTGGTTTTATATTTTGTTTTCATTAAGTGCAAAAAAGAAAACTGCTGAAAAATGAAAAAAGAAAAAAGGGAATAAAAAAAAGAAAACATAAAAAAGAAAAACAGGGGAAAAAAAAGAGAAAAAGGAAAAAAAGAAAAAAACCCTGAGAAGACAGGATATAGAACAGAAGGCCCAGGAACAATTCCAGTAAGCTGTGGGCACTGACTCATACACAATGGATAGAAATAAATAYTGTCCATACCAGTCATAGCTCCTTTGGGGATATCATCAAGCTGGACAYCCATGGACTCAGACTAATTGATTCAATTTCTAGCAACTTCATCACCCAAGTCCATCCACAAATTTACCAAGTTCTACCTTAAATAATATTATATATTTGTGTTGGATGGAATGAGTTCTCCTAGTTTCAGAAAAGCCTAAGCTAGCCTAAGTCAATTTTGCCACTAGAGTCCACAGAAAAGTTGTAATGCACAAAAACAGTGATCAAAAAAAGAAAGACAAGGATATATAGTTTCTCTTGGCATCTGAGCATTTCTCCCTTTTAAGCACTACCACCCATGGCTGTCCTCTTCATGAAAGATCCCCAACTACCCCCAGATGAGCAGAATGCCTAGTTTTGCTGACTTCCTTTTAAACAGGAAGCTTTCACTCTCCTATCAGCATTTACACACATGCATGGACAATCCTGACYTGCCACAAGGGAATATCTTGAAGTTTAAGGGCTGTTTTCAATCTGCTTCTKGTACCTCTGCTCTTTGTAGTCATTTGCTGTAATCTCAAATCCTGACACAGAGTTATAATCAAACAGCAGGCAGTTCAAAGGACCAGCTTTTCAGGCTCAGCAATCAGACTGGTTATAATCCAAGGCAATGCTTCATGATACCTAATCATGTATTTTGCAGCTGCTGAAGAGAGGGGATTTTTATTTCCCAAAAGAACTGTAATTAGCTTTCACAAAGCCTGCAGACTTCTTACAGTACAACAGCTGCAATGCCCTGTTGCCTTAACTCTTGGACAGTCTGAGTGTATATATTCTTTGTAGAGAAGAATCATCTCAAAGCACGTATCTCCCACTAGAGCACCAGAAAATTATTTAKATGAAGGCTCATGCCTCTACACAAATCTGAAGGCTTAAAACAAGCAGACCATGATACTTCYACCTAATTCTGCTATTCCTTCTTTAAGTAATTATCAAGCCTTATCTGAAAAGCAAGTTCATAAATTTTATTCCTAATGCTGTTGGAGACGCAGAACAATTTGACAAATAAATATTTTTCTTTTAGCAGAAATCATGAACTAGTTAAGTCACCAAACCATGTGTTTAAATGTCATAATAACAGAACTGTTTGTTTTCCATTGGCCTCAAATTTGACATTCAGTTGGAGAGAAACTGAGGCTGTTTCTCCTAACCTAGGCACTTAGAGGAGAAAAGCCCTCACAGCAGCCTTTTATCCTTTCACCATAATGTAAAGCCTTCCAGAGGAAAGACCAYGTATGGAAGGCTGGGGCTGCACACTGGGGTGAGGCAACACAGCAACCCACAGGATTCACACAAGCTTTGAACCCAAGCCAAAGTCATCAAGAGCTTTCCACTGGAACAAATAAATTAAAACCRAATCTTGTTATTAATATACCTTGTCCACAGTATTTCTGAGCAGAACATAGTGACACCCTGAAAACCATGACTTGTAACACAAGATATGTCAGAAGCACTGGCATATCCTAAATTGTTTGAGGACACAAGTAGCACTGTGATAGCTAAATGAGCTTTGAAGAACTGCTGTAGWAGCTTAGGAACAAGGGTGGAGTGTAGTGGGAGAGTTAATAATGCTACACAAAAAAATTTTTCCAGACAATACAATTTTTCTGAAGATCACAGGTGACCCCAAATATAAGAGATCAAAAAGCCTGAGCTTTGGAAACAGACTGGAAGCAGTCTCTGAGTCCAGTCTGCTTCAAATTGTTAAAATTTTCTAACAGGGAAATGGCTCAGRATTGAAGAAACTGTAAACAAAAACATATCTTATTAATCCAAGATGGGTATCTATTGCTAGTGCGCTGTGCTCATAGTTCAATCAGATTTATTGGAATGTTTGCCAGTAAAATAGAAGATTTCACATGTGTTGCTCAGAGTAGGCAATTATAAAAGCTACACAGGCTTTACCAGAGAAAAATGCTCTCGCCCTTTGGTATGGCAGGCAAGATTAATAAGATTCTTCCCCATTTTGTGAAGCAAACATCTGGACTTGTTCTTTTTTGTGCTGTATTTCTTCCTTGCTGAAAATATAATACCCCACTATTCCACCGGCTGAAAACTAACCAGCTTCTTGTACAATAAGAAGGTGATGCTTTCTCTGAAACAGAAATTTACCTTTCTTCCAATTTAGACAGTGTTTGTTTTTAATCAAAAATGAGGGATAATTTATTTTAAACACTGAAAAATTGTACCAAATGGAACATTAAGAATACTGATTTCCCATATGGTCTTAGGAAAAAAAAAAAAAAAACTAGATCTTTATCTTAGTGCTTGAAGCCTTTTGAAGCCTTTCCATGCAAAAAATCTGATGCAGGTAATCACAATGMTTTGAGTTTAGGGCTGTCCCAGCTCAGCCATGCATCAGTGAAAATGAAGGATGACAAAAGGTGACTCTTCTCATATGTGCCCAGAGACAGGACAAAAGAAACTGCCACAAATTGGAATATAGGAAATTATGTTTAATGCAAGAAAAACACATTTTTCTGCAAGGAGGGTCAGGCACTGGTACAGGTTGGCCAGAGAGGTTGTGGAGTCCCTATCCTTCAATATACCCAAACATGATACATGACTGAGCAACCAGTGCCAGCCTGCCGTGCTTAAGCATGGCTTTGGACTAGAGGATCTCCAGAAGCCCCTTCCAACTTCAGCCATTCTGTGATTTGACTGGAATTTACTGGGATCACTGATCACTTTAGAACGTGTGCCATGGCCTCAGCTCTCCTGCTAGCCTAAACAATGGAGCCAAGTAAGGTTATTGGCYTAACTCTGACTTTAAAGCACCTTCATGATCTTAACTAGGCCAGAACTGTAAATAGAGCTGTGTTACAAGAGGAAAATGAAAAAAAAAGTGGCTCAAACTCCTACCAATGTCAGAAGAAAATCAATACATAATCAGTATGGCAAAAACACTTATTGTATCATCAAATAATACAAGTAACTATCAAGATAAGAAGAAAGACCATGAAATCAACATCCTCATCAGGTCTAGGAAATACTTYCATCAGTTGTTACAGTGACATTTAACTAGAAGTTGATACTACACCTAGCGTTGTTCAGAAGTCTCATAAAGCACACCGTATTATGGCTTCCATCCAAAGTTTGGTTTGCAGATACACTCAGCAGAACCCCATGCCAAACTCTTAAGCAATTGCCTCTCATCCACTTTATTTTGAACTAATATAAAGTAATCACTTCATGACCCCTCACAAAATTAAAATATTCTCCCAAGCCGATTTTCCACTGAATAGTCAGAAGAATAAATATTTTTCAACATCTGATCCACAAGCAAAAAACCTAAGAACATGAATGTCTATCCATAAGTTTAACCTTGGAATTCTTGCGTACGAAACTGAGACTTTTTCCTACTTAATAAAGGATAATGATACTGAGAGGAAAAATCCTGAAATAAATTTAAAAAACAGTAATAAGAGCTTTTTGACATTCAGTAAATAAAAAAGACAGTTTCTATTGTGGTGTAAACAAAGAGTTTCTTCACTAAACTAACAACTATCCATTAAACCCAGTTAAAAGCAATTTAGCAAAAGAGTGATAAATTACTATTGACCTCTGTCAAGCAGAAATCACAGAGCAGTTTAATAAGCTGAAACATTACTGGCATTCAATACAATTTGGCACAAATTCTGAGTTTTCTCCTTTGAAAACCACAACTCTGAGCCATGTAGAACATCAGCAAAAAGAAGCCAGAGTATMATTTTATTCTTCCTTTGGAATAAAAGAAGTCACATGTGACTGCAGTTTTATTTGTTTCATGCAGGATAAAGACAATCAGGTGATATTTCTCTTAACTCCAAAAGTGTGGATGCAACACAACTTCCTTTCTCAAATATTTGATTCTCAAACATTTCAGTGCTGAAAAATGCCAGTCTATTCCCAATATTTACATCTGATCCAGACAAAAAAAAAGAAAAAAAACAACCCCAAACTACCACAAATCAGAAACTCATGTTGCATTCAGAACACAAGCAAATAAAACATAAGAATAATAATGTGATCCCTGCTGCAATTTCACTGGAGGTAGTACTCTTTTGACATGTTTCACAGGCCTAAAAATAATTTTAAAAATGGGCCAAGGGGAATCTCATGCAGTTCAACAAGACCAAGTTCTAGAKGATGGACTTGGGATGGAGAACCTYTCCTATTAGGAAAGGCTGAGAATTGGGTTTGTTCAGCCTGGAAAGCAAAGACTTCCAGGTGATCTAAATGCAGCCTTCCATGAAGGGAGCCCACATGAAAGATGGAGTAAGATTATTCACAAGAGCAAGGAGTGACAGGACAATGTGCARTGCCTTTAAACAGAAAGAGAAATTTAGGCTGGAAATCAGGTAAAAATTGTTGACTGTGAGAATGATGAGGACYCAGAACAAGTTGCCCAGAGAAGTTGTGAATGCCCCATCCCTACAAGTGTTTCAGCTGGATGGAGCTCTGAGCAACCTGGTCTAGTAAAAGCTGTCCCTGTTCCTGGCAGGAGCAGTGGCACTAGATTACCTTTAAGATCCCTTCCCACAAAAACCATTCTGTCATTCTGTGATATTGGGAAGACCTCTTTTTGCCTCTATATCAACAGAGGGCATTCAGTACTCCTTGTGTTTGGACCTAACCTCACTATTTGTCTGCTAATGGAAACCTAACAGGCTCTAGGCTTGAAGACAGTGATTAATAACATTACAAAAAGTGCTTCTCCAAGAGTTTTACCCATTCCAATAATCCCATCAGCTTCAACAGTTCCGATGTTCTTACTTTGTCTCATAAAGCTCYGTGGCGTCCCAACTGGCATTCAAAAGTGACAGCTGAAATTTTCTGTTGTGTCTTGACACACTTGGCACTTTGCATTTAACATTTCCACCACATGGGAAAAAGACTCTGGCATGGCTGATCAAATATATCATGTCACAGCAACTTGCCTTTCTCACTCTCTCTCTGTTCCACTGGCACTTCATCTGCTATTAAAAAAAAAAAAAAAGGTAATTTGGAAAACCCCAAATACCTGATATGTTATGGTAGAAGTTTAATTAGACCTAAGACTGAAATTTGCAAGTGTCAGCAATATCTCTTCTGAAGAACATTTAGGAATACTCCATTTAATAATAACACGACATGAAGAAGTAATGAAATTATGACCGTGGGAGTAAAAATTGTTTTAAAAGAAAGACTATTACTCATACATGTTTAAGTGACTGGCATTGCATTAATAATTATAGTAGTTATCACTCTTCATTGAAGAGAAAATATATTCAGATTACTAGCTCTATTTAACACAGCAAAAAGAAAGACAGATTTAACAAATGTTATTGTGGAGCTGGGGCAGTCATYTGCCAGCCTCTCTTCCCATCATTAGTAGCCAACTTGCCTTGAAGTCACTAAAAATATGGCTAAGTAAATTGCTTTTCATACTAACAGACTTTACTGATAAAAGCCCAAATAGATATAAACAGAAAGAATTTAAGAAAAAATGCATTTTTTCATCTTTTTTTGATCTTCTCATCTYATTCTCTCTATTCCAAATATCACAGACATTAAGGAAAATTAAATGTTTATTCTAGTTTCCATTGTTTTATGACAAGTAGAGTTTCCATGTAAGAAAGATGGACACATGCTGTTTCAAGTTCTATTTCCTGTCACTAATAGATAAACTAGAAGTGTCTTTACCTTGGCAGACATCTTCAAATAATCATTTACCATTAATTTGGTTTCCTCTGGATTGAAAKATCTGTCTAGTGCTTTTCCCACTTGCCCATTAGTCTGCTTGGTACTCTTTAAATGCCAGAAACTCATTATCAAAAGAATCACTGCTTTGGATATATCCTGAAACTATACAGAGAGCAAAACACCCATTTCTACTAAGTAAAAAAAAAAAAAAGCTACTGATTGCAGGCAAAGCAATCTTGTATTCAGCAGTGCAAGATCAGATTCTTCCAAAAGGAGTGCTACTTTATAATCATACTAGAAAAGCTATATATAGCAGATTCTGTCTAGCACTCCTAGAAAATTGGTCTGGAACTGCAGGTTACTCTTGCTGCTCCTGGGATGGCCAGAAGGAAGAGCAAAGGTGACACATTTGGCCCTTTTCAACCACACATACACATTTTCCAAAGAGCCTTTATTGTTCTTTCCTCACCACAGCTACTGCTTCTTCTCCTTCTCTGAAGARGTCTCCTTAACACAAAAAACAACCATGAGGTTCATTTTGCTCCAAAAGCCCCCCATGACATATATTATGGAGAGTCAGTTCCAAAAGATYCCTATGTGGGTCACTGATCACCTTCTCCTCTGCTATAGGTCCAATAGCAGTCAATATCCAGATTTACCCAGCCAATTATTAATTTCTAAGGCAGCCAAATCAGCCAATAAACCAGGAMATAAAGGTCATGTTTCAAACCTCTAGGCAGGATACCACAAGATGAATTATCACACTGTCCATTTCTGCATAGCTGTCAAAATAATCCTGGCACTGCTCAAACTCTGGGCTCATTTGAGAAATCCACATATCCAGTCATATAGTTATCAGGGRGTGCTTGATATTTTCAGGGCTTCTTTCCTCCCCCTCCCCTTCTGATTGAATTATTTGCAACTTTGATCATTCAAAGACCTTATTAACCTTAAATATTGAAGATGTGTGCTTTCATTAGCTTAGCATTTCTTTCTCCCTTCAGCAGAATTGCTCTGAAASGAATTTTTCTACAGGAGTGTGAGTACCAGGGAAACATGCTGTTGTATCTCTCCAATGAAAACCTTTCAGCAACATCAATATACCACTCCTGGTGAAACATCTGCTGGAGACAGTTAACCTTCACAGTGCTGTGAGCAAAAATATTAGTAACAAAATGAGCCTACATGGTGGGCATATGTTTCTGCTGATGTTCCTGTACAAGAAGCCTTTACCTCAGACCCTGTCCATCTTCATAACTCCATCAAACAGATCACTGAACTGAGTTAACTCATATTTCAACTCATACTATAGTGACTGAGAAATAGCACTCAGCATAACRAATGTAAGGAGTGGGAAAATTTCTACTAATAATTTTAAAAAATTAAAATACTTAAGGATTAGGATTTCTTTTAGTAGCTGTTCCTTCACACTAAACAGCTTTTATGTCGTACTTCTGTAAAAGGCTCCTTGCACAGGGAACATATAACAGTACATTTCTCTTGTATGAAACTGCCAGCAAGTTGTACAAACCCTTTCTCTTCGAAAGCTGATTTACCTGTAACTAATAACTACTCTTGCAAAGAACAGTTCTGGTCTAAATTTTTGACTCAATCAAAATTTTTCACCTTGGTAAAAAATTACCATTTACTTGCAATAGTATTTCTTCTGCTTTGAGTTTTAAAGTGAAACAGTCATTCAGCCTTTGGAAATGGGATTGAGGCTCATGAGCTTCACCAATGAAGCCAAAGCAAAACTGTTGTGATTTCTCATATTGACACTTCTGTCATTCTCCTCCATGGAGAAGACTCTAAATTGATAACATGTATTTATATCTTATTTATACAAAGAAATTCCATTTCCTTCCTGTTGGCAACTGGGCTATTTTTGTTAAAATTCACATATTAATTCAGCAGAACAAAGMTCACCTTAGTAAGTTATGCACATTATTAGCAGTCTATTATCCATGTCGCCTTCTTATGAATCAATTAAGCTTAATGTCCAAACTTCAAAATGAGCAGAAGAGACATATTTCTGCATAATCAACTCTGAGGAAAAGTCAACAGATGTTCATAAAGTCTCACAGGCTTTTAATGAAATATATTCATGTTTATGTAAGAAATCTCATCTATATTGTTTTAAATTTGCCTCTACTTGAGCCTGAGATKTAACAAACTCATCAAGACCACCAACCCTACCAGGCTTTGGGTTCTTTTTTAAATGCTTTGCACATCTCTTATTTCTATTCAAATTCTTAGCCCAAATTTCCACTTTTCTTTTCCCAGGACAACTATTATTCTGCAATTAATGAACCTTCTCCTGACAGCCACACAGAAGTTGTCTGAAGTGCACATGGCTCAGGTGTCCTGGTACACATTTCAGGCAGCCTGAGCCCACACCACCTTCTCTGATCCAAAAAATCCATTGGTTTTGCTTTGGGTGTTTGACATCCAAGCATGGCTTGCTTTTTAACGCTGCTATTGTAGAAGTCCTCCAGTGTAGGGAAACAAAGAGTTGGTACTAAAGGTAATCTTGCCTCTGATGTATTGCAGCTGTGTTAATTATCCTAGAGTGGGAACAGCCTTGCTCTCCCAGCTATGGGCGTGATAAAGAGTGAGCTGGCTAGGAGGGCTTTGGTTGTGGTTGCAGTTCAGTTGGAGCCTGCTGCTGTGCTGTGAAGACCCAGGGAAAGGAGGTGGTGTCAGGGACAGATAAGACTTTGTACCAGGGAATGACAAGGACAGGGGCTGGGCCAGGGCCAGGCTGGAGTGAGCTGGTGCTGTGTGAAGGAAGAGAGAAGGAGAACTGACTGACTGCTGCTGGCATGAATGGACAGACCCTGAGAGCTGCTTGGAGCTGCCTTTGGGAAATAGGATAGAGACTGTTAAATAGCAAGGTGTTGGTGCCTGAAGCCTTCAGATTGATATGAAAGATTCATAGATAATAAAGTCCTGATACTTGGAGACCCAGCAGTTTTTAAGGAAGTAGTTTGTGTGTTTTGACCATCTCGACTACCACAGTGACCCACTGGGATGTAGTGGGGGAGGTGGCGTTGGTGTAGCTGAGAGTGGCCAGTGAAAGCCACAGGGAGGTCTGGACCTGATTTTCTCCTATCAAGACACATGGAATTAGGTGAGCCACCAGCTAGCAATAATGGGAGACTGCTGCTTATAGTCTCTGCTTGGTGTAGTGACTGCCTTGACAATGACCCTCCAGAGAGCTCTAAATTCTGCCTGTCTTCTTCTTGGTTCCCCAGAAAGCCTTAAATGCCTAACCAGAGACAGTCACTTCAACAACAAAAATAGCGGCCTTCTCAGTTTGAGTAACACRCAGAAAAATGAAATGTTAAAAGAGATCAGCCCATAATGGACATTTTTCTGGTTTTATTCRTGGTTTAGGTTTTTTGGTGGGTTTTTTTTTCCTCTCAACATCAGATTATAATAATCTGTCTTATTTTTTTTTATTTTTAGTGAAATTTCTACTGAATGACATTTCAGAATTAGTAGCTGATTCAAAAATATTAAAAATGCTGCCCCTTCCCATTATTTCTCCTTCCCCAGATCTAAATTATCTAACAATAACAACACAAAATTTATGAATACATTCTATCTCCTCTAAGCTACAGTTTGGACAAATTTATTACTAGCCAAGTAATAAATACTACCCAGCATTTCAGCTGGCTTTCATGCATTTGAATATACTTCCACATAAAGAAGACACCACTGGAAAACATTAAAGCCCTGATTCAGAAAAGCATTCAAGARCATGAAAAAGGCATTTTCCTGCATAAGCACTAACAACAAAAGGCACAACATCAGAAGGCATGACAAATTCAGAAGAAACAGCTGAACAAATATAAAATATATAGGAGATATACTCTGGTTGATGTCAAGGTTTTGGAGGGTATTTCAGAAGGCTTCTGTTATTRTTTTAAATTTTTTCAGAACCTGTTTTCACATCTTATTGCAGGTAAAAATCTTGTTACCATTTTCCATGAGAAGAYAGATCTCTCAGTAAAGATGAAGTATTTCTGGCACAGGCAGGGACTATAAATGTTTCTATTTTTCCTGCACTTACTTAGATCCCTCACTTGATTATTTATAAACTAGTGCAAGTCTTTCATATGGAGTCTAGATACAGAGGTACAAATTGGCTGGCATCTTCTCTTATGTTAAACAGGCTTGTAAATCTTTATTTCTGTTACCGAAATCATRAATGATGACTCTGAATTTGATGTGGCCTAAACAATAGGATGCTGCACCTCCTTAGTCACCATTCAGACACATAAAAAAGCCTAAAGCTTGCTTTGTGACTAGAAACCCTGGAGCAGAAATCATGACTGCACACAGAGACTGCAGAGCAAAAATGTTCCAACCTCCCAGCCAACTCTTCCTGGTGAACTACTGCTCTCTTCAACATCCCTCTTTTTACACAGTTATCTAAATATGAATACAAATAACTTCAGTCTCCATTGCCTGACTCCACAGTTCTCTTAGCTCACAACACTTCTCTCACAGGAGTCATAGGGAACTACTTTTGTCACTTCGTGCTTTTAGCAGCACATTGACAGCATGGAGTAAGAATGCATTAAAAAAAAATTAATCAAGACAACACAAAACCCTAATCTATAATTTGAGACCACTCTCTTATTCTACAATTCACTGGCAAATGCACATTTCTCAAATTTATGTGACTAGAAACATATAATCTCCTAATTATTAACAATTTTTACCATTTTAAAAACTCTGACTAAGCAGTACTGCAATTAAAAACAAAACATAAAACAAGCACAGATGGGAATGAAGTATGGATTTTCTCATCCAAGGCAATTATTTGCTGTTCTATAACTGTCAAGATACTGAATTACAACTTGAACCTTAAATCCTAAASCGTGTCAGCAACTCCACAGAATTTGGAAAGATGTAGGGAGGCAGGAGCAAAAAGTAAGTCCTGCTGTGCCATGCTTATGGCATCAGCTCAGTATCATCAGAATCTGTTCTGGTTAAACTRAAGCACTGAACTAACATCAAACTAAATCTATACTAAATCCTTCCACCTCCAATTTAATCCTACTGTATTTTGCTCTCCTTGGTATGGACACTGGAAAAACTTACCCTTTTCTGTAGCAGCCTATTTAAAGTCCCCTTAGGGGACATTATCCTGTTCCCTAAGACAAACATCCTTAGGTTGTACTCTTTCCAATAAGCCATGATTTCTAAATTTCTCACTACTCTGGTGATCTGGACAGCTTCCACTAGTCCACATCTTTCCATCTTGGTTCAATAATAAAAACAGACATACTTAAAAGAACAGAGATTATGAAGAAAAGGTATACTTGCATTCCTAAAAGACTTGATCTCATCCAGTCATTACATTCTTCCCTGTTTTCYATCTTTCCCCAAACATATTGTTATCAGTCATCAATTCAGAGCAGTTTAGGCACACTTGAGAATTTGACCAAGATAATCAATGATAATTCTCAACAGCCACTCACTGACACAAATGTCCTGGGGAAGAAAAGCAGCATCATTAAACTATTCCTGTTCCTGGATGACAGCCACAAAGTCCTTGTGAGATGGAACTTTGCTGTTGGCCATGAAGAGCCCCTCAGAGGGGGTTCACCAAAAGGAGGAGGGCACTAATGCACTGGGAAAGCTCAAGGGACAGAGCTTTGTGTAATCTCAGGAGGGAGGAACACTGTGGTGTGTTTACAGCCCAGGGTAATATAAACAGGTATTTTTTATTATCTTGTTTTGTCTTTTGTCTGTCAGCTGTTGTTAAAYGGGAGTCACCAGGAAATATTGATACAGCTGCTCAATTCAAGACACAGTTTTTGTGCCTACTAAAACTACCTTATTTTACAGAAAAACAACAAAACCTTGTCAACTACATCACAAAAGTCACATAGGTTCTACAGTGTTGTCTTCATAATASTAGAATTTCACAATTTGTGATTTTATTATATCAGTATATCTGAATATTTAGTTTTAATCTTAGTCCTTAAACTACAATCCTTTGAAGTTAATGGACTTACATTTTTTACAAGATTACATAACCAGAAAAGTAAGATTTTTTTTCTTTTAATATGTTAATCAGTTMAAGGGTTACTTATATTGATGCTTATTTGGTCAAATCAGGGCTTCAGCATCCACTGAAGAAAATGAGACAGTTCATGCCCCTTTGTTTAGTCAGGAGWCAGGCAAGGTAAATTAATGTTTATCTTGCCTGACTCCTGACTAAACAAAATATTACTTCAGACCCAGAATTAAACATAAGCTCTGCAACAGCCAAACCTTGGAAGTCCRTATGTCCTCAGGTCAAAATCATGAAACAGCACTTTCTCCAAGTCAGATCTTACAGTAAGTATAAACAGTTAAAAACGTAACAATTCTTACTTTACTTGGGAACAAACTTAATTAAAGAAATACATCAGTATGAGACTATATACCACATAAGCATCCACCAGCCAATAAAGCAGCAAACCTGGTTCTCACAACTCATCTCATTTGCTGGAAACTATAATATAAATAGGAACAAAAGATGTTGAAGTGAYGCCAAGCAGCTACACAYTGCATGAACAGGTTAGGGTCCCACSTGCAAAAACTGTTGCTTTGAAATTTAAATAATTTTTTTCATATTTATGACATTTCCAATTACAYGTAGACAATCAATCTCCTCCTAGTGAACTAAGAGAGTTTTCTTTGAAATGGGTGAAGTCACTAACTGCTGTCAAGAAATTAAGTGCTGGCTTCCAGCTTCTGGAAAAACAAAGCTGCAATAGGGAGCTGTTCTTCCATGATAGAAGCAGTTTTTCCATGATTGCTTATTTATTCTGGAAGTATTTAGAGGGCAGTTCTTGACAGAAAGTCTGCATYTGTACTGCACTCTGACACTGCTGAGCACTAGGCAAGTAAACTGTCCATACAGACCAGTGTACATATTAGCAAACCTCATTAAAAAGTCAGTTTGGATGGATACAAATCATTYTGATGCCCACGGCAGTGTTGAGAAGGCAGCTTAATATGTAACAATAAAACCAAGGTCATCTTTACAGTACCACCTTGTTACTCTTAATCACTGAATCTGTTCCTTTCATCTTTGAAAGTTACAAGAATATTTTTACTTCACATAGAAGTAAAATAATCTAATGAAAAGGAAACCCTTTTAGCACAAAATAATACACAGTATTCCCGAATGAAAGCAATTCCCAGTTCACACTGAGATCCTTGCTTTTGGTTACACCAGACACTGAATCCGTTAAGTTTTCAAGGAAACACAAGGACATGAAAAACTGGTAACTACCTACCATTTTGTCTATCCCTTGCAATGGAGTTTGGTGAACAAACTGTGGAGGCTGCAAAAACCCTCACTAAGTGAACAGTATCACCCAGCATTAAAATCTTGTGTCTCATACACACAGGATGGTGTTACTGGTAAATGTGGCAATTTAGTATTCCCTAATTCAGGGTGCTAACTGCACCATTTTAATAGGTGCCTTTTACTGTAATTTCTACATTTAAGGGCTCTATATTGTGAGTATACACAATATCAAACAGACCCACAAGAAAGTATGCATCCATTACCTACACCAACAAAAAGATCTGAAGATCTTGGCGTTTCTGTTCCCCAGGGAAACAGACAGAAAAAAGTATACAAAAGCTGCAGCTGTATAACCTACTAGCCCACTCTACACAGAGGGCCACATTCATTTCCTCAAAATGAACAGGGGTATGCAGCAGTGCAAAGGAGACATTTAATGAAGAAGGGGACAATAGGCAAAGYAGTTCCAATAGTTTCTTTTATCAAAAATGAAAACAGCAGATCCAGAATTTACAGTTAGGGAATCRTTCCAGCTTCGTAAAACAAAAAGAAACTAAACTGAGCTACTGCGATGCTGCATAAGCACATTGTGCCTTCCACTTGAACGTCACTTCAGCACTGCTGAGCAGGTGTGTGCTACTGCAGCCTCCTCTTAGGCTTCCTGCTGAGCCTCTGCTTCACTTTCCCTTTGAACAGAAACTATTTACATACCTTATAGAATTATAACGTACTGTCGTCCATTTTGGCTGTGATTGCCATTCTTTCATGTAGAAAATCAGCTTTTATGGTTGCTGGAGTTTTGGTCTGCCTCTTACTCTGTCACCAAAAAAGGCCAGAAAAACAAAACCAAGKCTGCACCTGCATGGACTTCCACACGTCAGCTGTCCATGGCAGCTCTGTCACTACTGCTCTCATTGCCCCACATGGCAGGGAGCAAACAGACCTGATCCTCCTGTGTGCAATCCACCACAAAAACACAAGCCTGCCRTTTAGTACAAGAATTTCTCTGCTAATTCTGAGCCAGTCCCAGCCTCATGTAAATCCTCCCATGTGATGCAGCCATCCCAGCCTCTGCTCCCTGGCTTGGAAATGCAGAAAGTGGGGTGAGCYGAGGGGAATGGAAATCAGTGATACTGAAGTAACAGATTTAGAGGTCTGCCTCAGCAGGGCTCATGCAGCCACAGCACATCCCAAGAGAATTTAATGGCTCTGTTGTGCATTTGAAGGGCACARCAAACAAGGAGGGAATTCAGCACGAATGTGAAGAGTGAAAAAACATCACTTGGTGGTTATGTGATGTTATAAATTGCAATAAAGTATGCTGGCAGCTGTCACAGTTCTTCCACATTAAGAAGACAGGCTAGAATGGAATAAAGATGATTTTACTGACTTGATGAAAAAAGAACATCCAAGCTCTCTAAAATATGCTTGACTTKGATGAGGTCACAAACTTGACAGTGAATTGCATTAGGAAATCATTACTCTCCCTACCAGGGCTCATGCTGAGCAATCCAAAACACACACAAGACAAATACGTGCAAACATATGGCAACAACAGTCTRCACATATATGGAATCTACAGCTGGAAGAGGCTACAGCAAGGACTGGAAAAAGAAAAGTACTAAACTCAAGCAAGGAGTGTCTCAGAAGTAGCTGAGTAGGTAAKAGTCAGTCCAACCTGATTTCACTCAAATACTTTAATTTCAAGAAAACCACATCATACTGAAAGCAAGCGTTCTTCAGACATCTCAGGCAGTCAGGACCAGAACTGACAGTTCAAGGCATGCAGCAGTGGTTTCCTAGAGTATGTTGCAAGGGTCAGAACACCTTAGTATCACAAGTGACCTTCACAGAAACCACAGAGAAATTTCTCCAGTTTAGCTAAACTGATTTGCAGATTAACTTATTTACATCASAGACAGCCTCTAGTACATTCTGTTAAGTGTGGGAAAATGGGTTTGGAAGCCAAACTAAGCTAAATGAGTACTGGGCAGTCTTTAACTGGCTGAAGCAGTCATAGAAGCTTGCTACTACATTTAGACAAATCGGCTTTAGCAAACAATTTAGTTAGATCAGTGCCAATTCTACATTTAGGCCACAAATACAGTTTTCACTTTGCACATTGCTTCGTTCACACTAGTAGAGCTTATGGGAAAACAAGTGCAGTCCAATGAAGTAGAGAACACAATTGCCCATTTCAGTCATACACAGAGCAGAATTATATTTAAAACACTCAAAAGAGAGTTTACTTTGTCCAAATGAATATATCTCTCAGCTATTTTKAATCATCTAGGCCTATACCTCAAATTATTAAAAAGATGGGGAAGTTAGATTCCTAATATTAGATGCACTGAATTGCATCTCCAGACCATGCAACTGAGGAATTACATACCAAAATATATGAGACCTTTTCAGGCAGTTTTTGTGTAGAGGATTCTGTAACAGGGATATAATGGATCTGCAGACAGGATTGAAAACYAGATGCAATTCTCTCTGCACTTTTAAGATGGTTAAGTCTGTGTTTGAAAAGAGAATAATAGTTGTTCATTTTAACAGTTCTGTTCATTAACAGTTCTGAGCTGTGAGYCTATAGAGACTTATGGGTTTTTTTAACATTACTCAATAAAACAGAAAAAGAAGGGGATATGGACTTTGCATRTTTATTCTGTATTACAGGATCAGATATCTGAACTCATGAGATGCACCACCACCTCTACAGATAAAGTCCCACGCTTACAGGAAGAAGCCTTGCTGATGAATCTTCCYACAGAGGAGCAATGGGTTACCTAAATTTAGAGAGTCCTCAGACAATAAGGAGAAAAAAAAAGAGGAAAAAAATCCAAGCAGAAAAATAAATGAATTAGAAAAAGTAGAAAATRGCCTGAAGAAAATTAGTTTGTTCCAAAATGTAACAAATTCATGAAATAAGGATGATGATTCATATGCTTGAATTAAAAAAAAGTTAAGAAAAATCTAAGTTTAGTGGAGAAGCAGAACTGTCTCTGACTGTGCACATCTAGGCAGTTTTCCTTTCCACACAATTATCAATAAGGCATTCTAAACTGAACCTCTGATGGAAGGTGTCATTATTCACACATACCATTTTTCATACGGTTGGTTGTTCCATTTCTTCCTGTTTGTTCCAAAAGAATTCAAATTTTCTTAAAGTAGTCTGATTATGAACACAGACAAAGCAGTTTATCAAAACTGTCTGACACTTCAATTGCCATTGCTCATAATTCAGGAAAAGGGGTATTACAAATCTCCAAGCTTTGTTGTTAATTTTTACTTTCTTCCTCTCCCTGGGTCTTGATCTTAATTGAATGAGCATGTAAGTCTCCTACACCTAGTAATAAAAATGAAAAAATGATAAAAATGTATCCTAGAAGTAGAGTCCTTTTTTTTTTTTTTTTTGGTAAACTTAGAATGTGGCAATAAGGAAGGTTTCTTTTCTATATACAGTGTTTAGGATTTATAATGTCATTTTATATTCACAGCAACACAGAAGAGGTGGTTTGCTTCATTGTTCACGTGAAATGCCTCTCTAATTCTGATACTGTGTAAAGAAGTCATGCTTGTAAGTAACATAGAGCTGGAACTCCTTTGCTTGGTAGTAGGAGTCTTTATTTTCAAGGGGAATTTCAGAGTCAACTGCTTCTGCTGCAGATTAGTGCCACAAAAAGCAGAATCGTCATCCTTAGGATCAATGTTCTTTCAACAACAGCCCTAAAATAGGTTGTGAGAGGGAGAAAAAGCCTTCATTTGAGTATATCAGCTCAGAATGTATAAGACAGTCCCTTTAGGATAATTTTATTCAAGGCCATTTTGGAAAAAYTAATGAGTTTGAAATTAAAAATAAAACTCTATGCCACTTAGTGGTTTTCCTGAACTTCAGATATTAAACATTTATCTTACTAGCCTCTCTTCTTCCAACATGACCTATTTYTTACTTTCCTGTGAACTGAAATAAAAAACAGCTCAGTGTTCAGTTTTCTTGAAATTCACCATATAAGTAATATTCTTTATATTGCTACAYACAGGTACACCCTTAACTCAGTCTGCCTAACACAGTTACACCTCATGCCACAAATGTCATACATTTAACTCCAAAATCTCTCATCTAAAAAGCTACAGATACTGCACAACAGGCAACATGTTTAACAGAGAGTGATTAAGGACAGCATCAGGATTGTGAGCTACGGACTCTACAGAAAATAAAAAGCAAATGCATGTACAGGATCTCATTCTAAAGCTTACAGCGGCACAGAAGTTTTGCCATTCAGATAAATYGTCAGAGAGATTAATGGTAACCTCAAAGATTTAATGTATTATTGTTTTTCCAAAGTAAAAAAACAACTGTAWAATTAAACCTAAGCAGACTGTAGCTTTGTACAAATAAATGGACATTGAGGCTTCTCCCTGCCCTTCTCCTTTCTCTTCCCCTGCCAATACTTTATTCTAATTAGCTGAAGAATTCCCAAGGATTGTGATAAAGGCAAATATTTCACCCTACAAAACTTCTTCCCTAGCCAGCARAATAAAACAAAGCCAGAAGCAACTACAACAAACACAACCTAMATTTCAGTGCATCACCAGTTCCTAATTTCTGGAGCCTCACTWAATTTACAGTCTTCAAACAAAACACCCCTCCCCAACAGGCCTTTACTCACTCTTRACCTTTCTTTTTATTTAACTGCCATTTCAAATGCATCACTTCTCTTCAGTATCCCCCAATTAGATTCCTCCTCTAAGATCCTCTCTCCTCAAAATTTGAATGTWTTTTTTTGCAGACTGGTTTCTTATTTATAAGTGCACCTCCATCCTACAGCATGCTTAACATACCAGTCTGACAACACTCACTTTGTCCAGTATTCCCTGCAGATTCCAGGAAATCCTTTCCTGACTCAGAGATTGCCAGACTAATGCACGAAGCAGTGCACTTCTTTTAAGCACTAACAGCTTGACTCAACAGAACAGCACTATGAACTCCAATCTTTATGAAAAGCAAGGTGAGTATTTATCTAGGTAAGTCTTGAAAACACTTCAATTTATTAGGATTTTCACTCTAGTAAGTATCACAGAAGTGAAGGAGAGCCTTTTTAACAATTAGCACCAAACTCAGTTTAAAATGCAGTGCAAACCATYATCACGGCTACCAGCTCGTAGCTGTTTCAGGGTCAAACCAGTCACTCACACCAGCAATTTGCAACAACTAGAAAGACCCAGAACTATTTTTTCACTTTAAACTCCTGTAATGGAAGGCTTGGATGTTTTCAAGATATGCAGTGAACATGAAACCAGATCTGCCCTCCACTCCTGGTTCAGAATCAGCTTTGCCGAACTGAGAGCAAAATCCATCAGCACAGCACATGAGCAAAAGAGAAAGTGTACATGACAGTCATGAAGTTAAAGTTCTGAAAATTTTCTCCTGACAAATACTTTACAGTTGGTTCACTGACTGGGAATGTGCACTGAATTCTATGTAGAATGCTGTATGTTGGTATAAGTTCTGACATTACTCTGTATTAGGGATCAATGCTGAAATCCAGCCCTGCATTACACAGCTATTAACAACACATTAGAAAAGAGTTTTTCAAACCTCAAAAACCTCAGAAGAAATCCCCAACACAGCCACTCTCTGTCAAAAGTACAGGCAGCCACCATTTCAGGTGGAAAAAGAAACTGAGCTCACTTGTTTATCCTGCATCTTGTTTGCTCCAAAGCAATTAACTGAATGAAGAAATCACTTGCCTGTCCACGATCGCAGCAGACTTAAGGCTTGCCAACTGCCATCTTCTGGAATTAATTCAGCCAATACTGTCACATGCTTTAAGCACATCCTCAAATCTTGGCCAGATATAACTAAATGTTAGTTTTGTTTTGCTTTGCTTTGTTTTTCCCCAACAGAAAACACCACAGTAAAACTATTAATTAATTTCCTGTAATAATTCAGTATAGTTTCCCTAATATGTATTTCCTGATATAGTAACTCAGTATGGCTTCCCTTGTGAGGGAAAAGGAAAAAGAAAATTCAAAATAACATCATTAGTGGCCCCAGAAATCTTCAAAACATTTTAACACTTCAATTTCCATGGCAATGCTCTTCCTCTCCAGGGCTTTCACATTAGATAGCAATTCACATTTCTGATTAATAAGCAAAATATTTGGCTTTATTTCACAATAAACTGTTAAACAACATGTTACACATCTTGCTCATGAAAATGTATTCACCATATAAAGGAAAAACTCACCTGTCTCTACATGGAGAACTTACAGCTACAGCTCTTGTACATGAAAAGCAGGACACAAAGATGGGTGTTACTTCAGAATTAAGGATTAATTTCTATTGAAAAAAAACTTACACCAAAATTTACAGTAACTCAATTACAACACTGCTGTATGCTTAGCCAATACTGATCTATTTAATTATGTACAAATTATTAGCCTATGAAAGAGCAGCAAAAAATAGCAACTAGCTTTCAGTAACTAATGCAAATGGTCCTGAAATACAAAATTAGGTGCTACTGTAAGTATGGATGACACTGGCCATCTTACCCTGTTTGTTTTTTTTTCACAGCCTGATGAAATGCATCCCCTAGCAAGCAGCTACAGAACACAACCAAGAATCAGCGAGAGCTCTTCAATATATTAATCATTCTAATATACTGCAGATCAAATTGACAGCAGAGCCAACTGYAAAGACAGAACAACATTTTTCACTCTGAGACTTTACACTCTGTTGTGCTAGAATTTAACTGGACAGGCCRAATAGCAAAGGTCTTTGCAGACATTCAGTGAATAGAATCAAATTCTTCAAACTTCTTACTTAATAAGATTTTGGAACTATAGCAGACCAATATGTGCCAACCCCCACATTAATACRTGACTTAAAGGTCTTTTCTACTGTTCTGTGATTTTAATTCAATTTCCTTGTGTTCACATCAGACAAAGCAACTATTACTAACATGACTGAAGAGTTTTCTTCCAYGTAGACTTTGCCTCAGTTTGAAAAATTGTCTGTGTTCTTAGTGAAGTCAAAATTTTCTTTCTTTCTGTATTCTTCAGGTATAGAATATAAGCCTTCTTGTCTGAATATACTTTTCCAACTCTGCTCTGCAAACACTATTATCAATATATTAAGGATTTCCTCTCATACTCATTACTGCTTACATTCAAATTACTACACAGTTGCATTTTACTTCTACCACAGATCCACTGAATAAAAACAAAAAACAAAAAAAACCAATAGGGAAAAAAAAAAGGACTGTTAAATGATTATGTATGCTTAAATTTTCAGGCACAGAAACCAGCAAACAATCCCCAACCTTCACTAAAAATTACCTGAGCTCTCCTTTGCACTGTATTTTTACAGTCACACACAAAAATACAATTCCTTCTTTTTTAGAAACTCTWGTTATTTGAGCACTAATTGTTTTTTAATTTATTTTCTAAGGTAAGAGAGTACTTTTATCTTCCCAGTTTGCAGTGAAGGATGAACTTCAGAAGACATAAACCTGGATTTCCAGAACTCCCTGCTAGCACTTTAGCTCCTGATCCCTCTTCACTCTCATTGTCCAAGCTTGACCAACCSAGTTCATCATGACATAATCCCTACACCATTCCCTACTTTCACTGTATTATGACATTCTGCATCTTCTGCTTAAATGCTGGTTTCAATGGTTTTATGCTTCTCATTAGTCAATAATCCTCACATGAAGCAGAGATGTATGAACTTAACTTGAATCGATCCTCTATTCCTTTCAAAAAAAAMCAAAAAAACACAAACTAAATTWAAAAAGTCAGATTTGTAATAAAWCAGGCTGTAATACTTCAAAGATGAAAAATCATTGTGTGTGTTAACAACATGACCTGATATAAATGATTGCGAATCTGATTTTATTTAATATATCCCCTTACTAAAGCTGAAGAAGAGAAAACTGCATCCCTGGGAGACATGACTTTCTTAAAATGTCTTATAAAACATTATAAAGTTTTGACAAACAGGAATAACTTTATTCAGCCTTTAGAGTCACCAATGAGATAGCGGTTCACAGAAAATAAGGTGTTATAAGTTATGTAACCCCAATTCCACGTTTAGTGAGATTAAAGTTATAAAGAATGGAACACTATGCCTGTTATCAAGCATGATTAATTACTGTACCTCCATATTTGTTGCCTATCTAGTAAGATTGATCCATCACAGCCTAAAAAAGCAAGATACTCATAGATTCCACAAAACTCTATTCAAACTTACAGCCAGGAGCTGAACTAAACATGTGAAAGCAAGAACACYGAATTAAGTAATGAAATCTAGGATGCAGTCTTCTTCACTAAAATCTTCCAAGGACAAATTGGGGAAAAAAAAGCATCTTATTGACTATCATAACAGGTTAGAAACACCTACATAATAAATTTTTTATAAATATGTGTGTGTGTGCATGTACATTCATCTTTATACACACATGAAATATTTGCACCCACATTTGTATGTATATGGATAAGAACCCTGAAGTCTGAAAGCACTAGGATCCCAAACATTCTCCCTCCTGTCTCACACTCACATTTCACCCCATTTTCACATTTCTTTAGAGCACACAGCTGTCACACTGTACTTGTCTGAACASTAGAATTGCAATGAAAAATTTAGGTCACATGTTTTCCTTTAGCCTCCACTTTTTCAGAGACCTTCCCAAYCACAGTCAAGGCTTGGGTTTCTGGAAGCAACATATTACTCACAGTGTCATTAGGACACTGYAACAATTACCTTGTTATTTTAAAATTGCTTTGCCAGTAAACAAAGAAAATAAGATTTGCAAAGTTTGTTCATTATMATTACTAACACACACTTCCTGTTCCCTATTTGCAAGGAACACACAAACAGCAGCAGTACTAAATTGGATTTTAATATTTCTTCACATTTTAGAAAATCAGCTCTTCATATTTGAATGCCTTCATCTCACCAATCTGTCAGGTCTGCATTGCAAGAGAGGTTGCTCTAATGAAATACAAACCCAACATAAACGACATCTGCACTTCTCCAGAGACTAATGGGTACGTTTCTGCTACCAAATACTAAATTTAAATGTCTTTTAATTGTTGAGAATACAAGTCATTGAAATTTTGCAGAGTTTTCATTTCAGTAAGTGAGGCAAGCTATCACACTTTCACAGAAAAACTGCTAACACAGCTACTAAAGTAGTATTCACACTAGATAGGTATCTATAGCTATCAGTAYACTTCAACCTTAGCAAAATGGTAAATTTTTAGACAAAAGGACTGGAAAGGGCACTGATTCAGAAGTACTAGAATAGCTAGTCATTGGCTCAGTGACAGTKCAAGATGCTGAACACAATGCAGTGAAGCTGAAGAGTGAAGAAACCAGTAAGAACCAATTCTGAGAGCCTTCAATGATAGTTTGAAGAGACACTTACTGCTGTCACAGCTCCYGGACAGAGGTGCAGGCTGTACCTACTTACCATAGACGTTTCAAAAATGTCATAACCTAGTCATCAGGGAAGTAATTCTGAGAAGATAAAAAGATCAAAGCTCCCACCTCACTAAAAGATTAAGGAAATGGCAATTGGAGCTAGAAGTTTAAGTAGATAAACCGCAATTCATAAAACCCAGCATTGTCCATCCTTAAAACAGTGAACATCACTCAAAAGAAASACACATGCAACCTGAAATATCTTTGCCAGTTTTAAGGTTTGGCTGGCTATATTGTGACAAACCAAGACAATGGAAACATGTTCTTTGCTTCAGTCCRTAATGGCTCATTTTTTCCCAAGATGTCATTTTCCCTGTTATTAAATATTTTGTTTCATTTTTAATTCCCCAAATTCATTTTTTCTGCTATCAAAGCATCAACTTAAAAAATGCAATGACTAACCAAGGAGACCTTGTAGCTGCAATGCATCAAACCAGTTTTGTTGACCAGTCACGGRTCACTGTACTATTAGTTTCACATGCCTGTTTTGGAGACAAATGACAACCACAGCCATTTATTTTCCAAGCTGCACAGGAGTATCACCTAGGCAATCAGGAAAGTAACTGTCTTGTTGTCAAGAGCCTCAATTCTCAAATTTGAAACTATATTTAAACAGTCTCTCATACAGCCAGCAATAAATTTCACTGGCCAAAGGATTAMGATGCCTAAGGTGTTTAAATCAATTTAACATCAGTATAACCAGATAATGAAGAGATAATGAGTTAGACAGCAAAGTTGATGTTCAATACCTACACTGAAATCCTACCCTGATTTCTACCCTAAAAAAAAAACTTGATGCCATTTATTATGCCTTTTACTATATACACTTTTGTTTTTAAACCGTGAAAATATGAGACACCATCATTAATAAAAAGACTTGATTTTCCATTGTAAGGGAAAGAAGGTAAGGTTGGAAAACCAGAACCTACTTCTTTAGAATAGGGCAGATTCTTTCAGTTAGAAGGGTTCTACAACATCTAGTCCAACTGCTTAACCACTTCACAGCTGAATCAACAGTTAAAGTKTGGTTTCAAGGGCATTGCCCAAATTCCTCTGAAACACTCACAGGCTTGGGACATTCACYACTTCTCTAGGCTGCTCCAGTGTGTGACCACCCTCTCCATAAAGAAATGGTTCCTGGTGTCCAGCCTAAACTTCTGACACAGCTTTGAACCTTTCCCACAGCCTGTTACTGGACACCAGATCAGCACCTCCCTCTCCACTTTTCCTTCTCAGGAAGCTGTAGAAAGACATAACTCCATCCCAACTAAGTTATTTATAATTTTTTAAAATAACTTTGCAAACCAAGGTGAAATTCAAGGTGAAATTCAGATGTGCTTGTGCATCAATTACATCCTAAAATTCAAATGAAAATCTGATGGTAGGTATCAGATCTAGAACTGCAARTGGAAGAAAATTTATTTCCCAAAAGAGATCGGAAAACAGGAAGACAAATAAGGTTCTCCTCCAAAGCATACCTGGATTAAACTTGGCATACTGAAAAAYTCCTGTCACAAAAGACCTGTGTAACACTTTTGATGATGCAAATTAAAAATAYCAGTTATCTCTTTCAGTCTTTTAACAATTACCCTGTGAAAATGAAGATACTCCTGAAACTAATTATTAAACATATTTGTCATTCATATTAGTAGGATTAACAACTGCCAATAAAGACTATTGCTCACTTGAAAAGTTCAGAGAGTTTTTAAATACCTATGTAAAAATAAGGACTATTGAGGACATCTCCTTTGATATTGTCTAAGAACTAAAGAAAATTTATACCCAGAAATTTGTATATTTAAAAAACATTTTTACATTTTCCTGCAACAATTTTTATATCTACATTTTAAAAAACTGAAGTTCTGTAATTGCACAAGCTTTCTAGAAAATATTAATTACTACRTATTTGATTGTCTTCAATCTTACAGTACACAGCATGTAAAAGCCTAATATATTTTGTGAATGCTCATAATCTGAGAAATTACTTAGGCCAACAGGAATGTGACTAGAAAACATTTTACTCCCCCCAYCCCTTCAGAGTGCCCACCAGCAGCAGGGTGCTGTAGGGGATGGTTAATCCCTCACTCAGTGCTCCAGCAGCCACCAACACAGTACCCTTGCAAAATTGTTGAGAACTCAACCTGTGCTCTGCTTTGTGGCAACAACACGTACCCAGCACTTCATAGCACTGTTCTGCAGCCCCCTCTTTCAACTCCACTCAATTTCATCTTCTCCAATGCAATTTTCTCTGCCATTAACTGAATTTCAGCATTTGATTTCTGCTGCTCTAAAATCCCAGGTACTATCAGATCCCTAATATTGGAGTAACCTTGTGCTTTTATCAAAGCAAGCTTTCTAGTGAGGTGACAGTCATTGCCAAAGAAGAATTATTTCTCTTAGGATAAGGATTAAACATTTAAAAAATAACTTTACTGCTATGTATCTACTAYAGTAGTCTAAAAATTACCCAAGCCAAATGCACAATCTTCAAGGGATACCTACCCTTTCATAAACACTAGGCTAAGTGGAAAAATGTATTTCTCTATGCTATACACTAATGAAAATGTAAACACTTTAAACTATACTTATTTAAAAYTACTCTTATTTCAGAAACAAGCTTAGATTATACTGTGTGTCTTATTTCATGCATATTAGTGAACTCCACCACACTATTCTGCACTGGGCAAAGAGACTGTTCTTTGTTTACAGCGTTTTGCTGGAATAAATCAAAGACCCAACATCTAAGTTTCACCTAGGAACACTAAGAAACTACAAAAGGCTGTCTGTAACAAGAAATAACAGAATTATCACACTRTTGTAATAATTAACTTACTGGTAAAAAGACCAAAACCACAGCAACATCTCAGAATTTCCAACTTAAAAGCAGCAAGGGGAATAACAGCACACTACTATAATACATAATTAGATAATTTGATTTTTAAGCTTCAAGCCACCACTTCAGCCAGGAAATCTGTAAAGCAAATCACAAATCACAAGAAACTGTATTTCATGTGATTAGATGGCATTCTATTTTTAACACTTCTGACTAACAGATGGAAGTCAAGTTTTTCCTTCAAAACTCCTTTAGTCATCATAAAGTACCAACAAAGATGCTAATTAAACAAATCAGTAGAACAAAACAAAAAAAAACCCAAAAACCTGTGATTACATGTTCATTCTCTACAGCTATTTCTGTAACATCTGACAAAAATTACCATTTAGTTATAACAACATACACACGTGTRTACCACTTT
Source organism: Alauda arvensis (assembly GCA_902810485.1). Classification (NCBI taxonomy): domain Eukaryota; kingdom Metazoa; phylum Chordata; class Aves; order Passeriformes; family Alaudidae; genus Alauda; species Alauda arvensis. Next base: position 1,834,091 of record CADDXX010000023.1, read on the forward strand.
AGGGAACAAAATGTGCCAGGTCATCACTACAGCTTGAATCCCTTTGATTCATGTTAATAAATATCACCAAACTAAATTTTTACTACTATGTCCTTGCACATTACCCYAGTTGAGTATTTTGTTCACCAGAATAAATGACTTCTGACACGTGAAATATTCTCCTGTTTCAGCCCTTGCAACAGGGAAAAGGCTCTTTGGAATTAAGWGCACACGTAAGTAAGACTGGGTGTAGTTCTCGTATTTCCTCTGCATATAAAATTATTGAATAGCCTCGCTTAGCATTTCTTTAAAATAAGATTTTTATTCGTATGCAATTACTGGAAGTGTGTGCTTGTGAAAGAACTAGAGTGTGTAAAGGAACTGTTTAATTGTAAGAAATACACTAAGTAGACTGACAGCAGATAGCTTGATATTCTGACTATATCTATACCTGTATTTTATTTGCTTAACTAATTTACTCACCAAAAAACCCCGAAACAASAGCAACAAAAAAACAACCAAAACCCTGTAGAAATCCCCACAAGTTTTTGTACTGAATCAGTAAGTTTACGYAAACCATGCTGACAGAAGTGAGGTCTAAAGAAAAGTTTAGCAAAGAAAATTAAAAGGGAACATACTACCCTCATTAGGTGCTAAATATAGAGAGCATAAAACCTCTCTTTCCAGTTATGGCTGAAGGAAATTGTCCTTCTCCTAGAYGAGCCACGATTCTGAATCACAGGACAAGCAGGAACCATCTCTGGATAAATGAACARTGCTCAAACAGCACTTGATAATGAGAAGAACTTGTTTCTTCCATCTTAAAAGTTACGGGACATCACTTTTATAAGACATTATTAAAATATTAAAAATTTATAGAGGGAGCCTTTCCTCTTCTCTTATTTTTCTACACCAATTGCAAGGCACCTTCATAGGAAGAGAACAACCACGTTCTGCCAATGATCACTGAGGGAGAGARCAGTAGGCAAATTTTACACAAACTTCTTTTATAGTATATTAAAGTCACTACCATGAAGGATATTTACCAAGGATACGGAATTTGTCCCAGTTCTGAACTTTTTTGATTATGAGTTAACACAAATTCACCAAATCAAGCAAAAAATGCTGATCTCTTCACAGGGTATTGGTTGATGTATTTACTTTGGACCAAGTACCAAACACCTTAAGAATAAAAGGACCTTGAAGACAGCAGTTTTTCTGCATYGCTTATTTTGTATTCTGACTGCATCACATGATGTGCATGATAACATGATTCCTCATCTGACAGTAGCACTGAAACCTATACAATATTCATCCCCAGTTGTGAGCCATTCCTCCCACCACCATCTTAATCAGTTTGAGGATAAATTCTCATCCTCAAAGTAAACCATTTAAGAATTTTATCACTGTAAACAAACATGACAAATACTACATTCTATATTAACTACATAAAAAAGACAGCATTGTCTGCCAGATTTCTCAATTAAAAATAGTTCTCACACTGTTACTATATTGGGCTGTGTCTAATTAGCTGATTTCCACTTCCAATTACACCAAAGAAAATTCACCCTAAGTCCATTAATCAAATTATTTTAGAGTCACTGAAAGACAATCTGGCTGTATGCACTTGCACATACCTAATAGCATCTATTTCTGAAATGATAGGACAGATCATCTCTGTGTCATTTATGTCAGAGCCATGACAAAATCCTTCTCCCAGATGAATAAGTGACAGTGAGAAGGCTGTTTTCAATGGGAAGAGGAAGCGAAGTGCTGGCTTGTTTCCATGGAAACACTAGCAGCATCAGGCAGAACAGCTGTAGAGGAAGAGGCAGAAGTTAGGAAGGCAGAAATCTTGCTGATTTTACCTCACTGATATGTCAGTACCATCAGAGACCATTTACACTTAGGGCAGATCAAGCCAGTTGATTATACATCATGTATTAAACTAGAATTTCCMATTAGGACTTTTTAAAGCCAGCATACCAGAAATAAATTAATAAAAATTACTTACAATGTGATTTAGTCAGCCCAAGTAGACATGAAGCTACAAAGTGTATGAATATCTGCGACAGTCATGCATTATGATTTTTTTTATTAGGAACACATCTTGATGTGTCTTTAGAAAAGACAGCTCCCAYAGTATAAATGCTTCAAGCAGAATGACTGTTTTTCCCCAATTTAATGTAATTGACTATTTTCCCACTTGTAAATAAATTCACTGCTTTTATTACCAACAGAAGGAATACCCTCTTTGAAGCATCAACCTTAACTATTTTCTTTGTGCCATTTTCAGAGAGGTGTCTGCCTAACTAATAATTGAATGGTAAAATCTAAGGTATACCTGCTTTCCTGGTTSAATAAAAGACAGAGTAAAGATTTCCATTTGTGTATGAAAGGGCTTCCTATCAGTTAAGAAAGCAAACATTTGCTATTCACTATTAATCAACAAACATATATTCTGAGATTAATGTACCTTCACCATTCCATTCAGAGTATTTCAGACTACTGCAGCGGAGTTGTTTTCACCAAAAATAAAAACCTGTCTTGCATCACAACAGGAGAAGTCCCAAAAATATAACTCACTTCAGTCATTCACCATACTACATGACAGGCTTCCTAAATCAAGGCTTTCTTGACAGGTATCAAAACAGGTATCTAGGTACCTGGAGAAAACATAAGCAAGCCAACATATAAAGATATAAGTTATCTTTGATAAGAGTGTTCTCCAACATAACATCTGTATCTTTAGCTTCTTGAGGGAATCTGTAAAATCCTATTTCCCCCCCCCCTCCCATCCCACTCATTTCAGCTGATTCTTCACCTCACCAAATGTTGAAAGCTGCTGTAGATGCAATGGGTCACTGAGAGGAATCTCTGACAATTTAACATCATATAAAGCAGCAGAGGGGAACTTTATTTCCCTCCAAAAATACCACCCACTGTTCAAATACAGCTCCCCATGTCACTGTGAAGCAGCATCAGTATTTTTAAGAGCACTTGCAAGATATACCTTGATACCTAGACTGCAAGGCTTTTGTGGGTTTATTTGMATTGCAGTGAGTATTTACTTACAGCAAACTTCACAAATACTTGCTAATWAGGATTTATATTTCCTTGTAAACGAAGCAGTTATGATCTTTCCTATGGATAAAAGCCATAGCAAAGGGGCTGTGTAAGTTGCCTTCAGCTGCTGCAAATKGCTCAAGTGCCCTGGGCCACACAGACTCTGGCACTGCTTACCTASCCCAGGTGGCAGATGCTGTGTCCTTATCCATGAACAGACTGCCCATCTTCTCAAACCATTAAGGACATACAGCTATGGACCTGGCGAATTTCAGGGCCATTTTTGCTTTCCTGCTTTCCTACTCCTACTTGGTACAGGAGTAATCCATAACCCTTAGGAAAAATCAATGATAAATACTAATTACTTCTTTAAACAGCATCATTATTCAAAAGTAAAAAGGCTTTAGAGGTAATTACTTTGAAATATGACATCTGAGATGAGCACTGGCATTGCAGATCCTTCTGGACATCAGCAGACACTTTTTGAACTCAGCACTTAATATTGCCTCYTGTGCTTTCTTACAAACTACTTGTATCTTTGTAAGCAAGTACCTGGCATTTAGGAGCCACTGGACACCAAAATCCATTGCAGATATTCACCAACAAAACAGTGCACACGTGTTAGTCAGGTAAGAATTAGATGCCTGTTTCAGAGACATTTAAACCAACGCACAAAGAGTCAGTCACCCAGCACCCCTCCTCCCATGACAGCTCTTATGCCAGTAGATTTCCATATCTCCATAACAGCATTGTGTCAAACAGCCTTTTGTGAATGATCATTSTATTACGCGTGGAGTGAAAGGAGTACGGCTGCACTCTTTAATTGCATTTCACGCTCTATGAAATCCAAAACGATTGTATGAAGACAGAAATAACATTTAGACCTGACTCCTGAACTTGGGAAACAAAGGAAAGTGTTGCAGGTTTCAAAGCAGTCATATTTGCATGGATTACACCTCATATTTACAAGCCCCACATTTAGCAGATGTCACTATCTGACTGCCAAATTGCATGCACTAAAAGTTGAATTTTTTCAGAATCTCAAGTAAAGTAAATTTTCATGTCAACAAACTAGTTCCACTATTTATATAACATCACTGGATGGTCTTGCTAGAATAATCTTGTGCGTGCACTATCCCCGAAGAGGTTACCATGGCAACTTATATTTGAATTTCTATAAATTTCTATTTTTAGAGATCACAGTTTTGGATAAAGAAAATCACAAATATTAAGTACCATTTCATTAACAGAAAATATCCCATTTTTATCAGCATCATAATTTCCAAAAAARACACTAGTGAAACCAAATCAGTAATGCTTAAAAAAAAATTATCACAGTTCTTAGGAAAGTTTACCACTAAGCATCCCCACCATAATCTAAGTGGTGTATGAGTCAGTAACTAACACTGTGAGGCAAAGATTGATGTTCMCAGAGTTTTGTCTTGATTTCAGTAAGCCCAGGCTTTCACTCAAATGTTTTCAGTTAGTCATCATCTCAGCTGACATAAAACAGGAGTGTATTTGCCAGAATACTCAGAAAATAGGGGCTCTTCTTTCAGGTGTGGAAAAACATAATGCCTCAGTTCCAAATGAAGGTTACCATCACCTTACATTACTGTGTTTAAGAGTGCTTACTAAGTGCATGGGAGTCCTTAAATACAAATTCACTTTAATGCTTTAAAACTCACCAGAAATTCTCGAAATTGTCTCCCTACCTGAAAGAGCAAGTAAAGATCTTCAGAAAGTGAAAATACAGATTCAGACACTGGTGTTATGGTTCTGACACTGCCTTATTCTGGCTGCCTGGGTTTGAAACCAGAATAAAATCTTTAAAACCAGTTTATTYATAAAAAGGTAAATACTCTATCTTCTAAGAGATTCATATTGCCGTGTCGCAATTTCCTACTACAATGTTAATTACAGTATTCATTTTGCAAACTTGAAGTATCTTCACCCAAGCCACTAATGGTKCAGGATGACCTAGTACAGATGGAAAATTTGGAAAGCAAGTACCTACAGGTTCTGTCAAAGACTGGGTGGAAAACCCAACTGCAACTCCAGAGCACAACAGCATGGCTACCTTCCTACATCTCCTGGCATCTCCACTTAACATTTACTCCATACTTCTCAGTTCTCCAGCAACGCTGACCAGGAAGATTCTCTGTCACAAAAGCTGCAGTTTTTACACTGTCAGCAAACTTTCCTCAAGACAGTAGGTGAAAGAAMACCTGCAAGGCAATCACTGCAGTTAAGTAACTGACAGTTAGATTTTCTTTAGGATTCAGACAGCTGAGATGTGAGATGTGGGTATGTCACTGATGAGCAAAGAGACRCTTCTGGTAGCTTTTCTTCAGAACCCATTCTTTATTAAAAACATACTTTAAGAGAGCCAGCTGTCGAGGGAAAACATACTAGTAGGCAACTTTCAATATTGTAAACAACACTGGCACTCTGCAAGTGACAGTTAATAACTGTGAGAACTTTTACTTTCTGCTTAACTTACCTCAATAAGCTCACTGKGTGAGCAGGCAGAAACTGCATCATGCCATGGGGTACAATTCCAGAAGTCACTAAACCACACACTTACATGCACATCTAYGAGACTGCCACCAGAATAAGTAGAACTGATTAGGAGATTACACACACCATAACTGCACTTTCTGCAGAATGAGGTTTAGTTCTGAATATTTCGTGGAAATCCTAATAAATATGCTACAAAATACTTAATGCCATTTTATAATCAAACACTTCCTGTTACAAGTCCTTTGTCTTGTATTGCAGGGAGGATTTGCTGGGGGTTGCTTCTCTGGTTAAATTAGCGACACCACTGCTTATTTCTCTGAAAGGAATTACAACCATTTGTTTGCTCCAAAGCCCTGAGTTAGAGAGCGAACCTGTATCACCACTGACAACTGCAAAAACAGAACTAAAATCCAAGTCATCAAAGTATAAAGTAGTGAGCATAAAAATCTAAGATCCCTATCTAAGTAAGAGAAAGTCATTATGATTACTCACTGTCTTGTCCCCAGACCCTCAGCCACTGAGCCAGTCAGGGTCACCCTGAGAAATCAATGGAGTAAGAGCCAGGGTGACCCCCTGTCACGTTCACTTTGTTGAACCAGGATTACCTACCAGTGCAGACAGAGCAAAGCTCAGAAAGGACTGAGGTTGCTCTCCTRTGTCACTGTCACCACCTGACCCAAACTCAAGACCTCAGGCCAGCTGCCCCAGCCTTCATGCAGGTAGGTGCTCAGGGAGGATGAGGGTGCCTTGGGGCTGTTCCTGCTCACACCCACACACAAGCAGGTCCACCAGTGAGTCACCCCCTCCACACCCCCACACAGGCTAGGGGGTGACTATGGTGACAAGCCTCCTTGCAGGCTTCTCGGGGCACAGCTCCCACCTCACCCCCGTACGCTCCCATGGGAAGGATGCTGGCACAGCGGGACGCCCGTGCTGCCTAACATTGCCTGCAGATGTGAAGGAGACARGCATCACCACCCCATGGGGACCGATGTCCCCCCCCGTGCAGTGGCCCACCAAAGCATCGCTTCTGCACGCACACCCCCAGCGGGGCGAGCTTCCCCGTGATGCCGGCTGCCGCTCAGGGGACCCCAGCAGCCCTCGGCCTCCCCAGCCCGCGGTGGGAGCGCCGGCCGGCGGCGCTTACCCTGGCGGCACGGGAGGAGTAAGGGTCCTCGAAGAGCGCCCAGACGCGGGGCTGCAGCCGCCGCCAGCGCCCGCCCTTGCCCTCGGCGGCCGCCCCCACGTCCTCGATGCCCAGTCTCTTGGCGGCCAAGTCGTCGTCGTCGCCGTCGAGGGGCGGCTCGCCCGTCAGCAGGTCGGGTGCCTCGAAGATGTCGAGGGCCTCCTCGGCGTCGCGGTGCTGGCGGTAGGTCATCCAGCAGCACGGCTCCACGTCGGTCTCGTCGATGCCCCAAAAGGCCAGCTCCTCCTCGAAGAGCGGCCCGCACACGTCGGCGGGGCAGTGCAGCTTGCCGGTGCGGTAGTAGTTGAGCACATAGGCGAAGACCCCCGGGTGCCGGTCGAAGAAGAACTCGCTGGCGCCGCCGCTGCCCCGGGGGCTGCAGCCGCTGCCGGGCTCCGGGCAGCCGCCCGCCGGAGGTGGCGGCGGGTTGGGGGGCGGCGGCGGCTCGTCGCCGCCCGGGGACTCGCTCTGGGACTCGCAGGCGAGCAGAGCCAGGCGGGTCCCCGGCAGGGTCTTCAGGGTGCTGCGGTAGGTCTCGTGCCGCGTGCCCCCCACGTTGAGGATCACCCTCTCGTTGTCCTCGAGCTTCCCCATCGCTCCGGGTGGGACATGACTGGGGAGAGCGCGGGAGGCGGCGGCGGGGATGGGGAGGGGGACGCGCCGATCGCTGGGCGGGGGGCAGCCGGTCGCCGGCAGGTCCGTGGGGGACGAGCTTCTGCCTTAAATGCAAACAGAAGARATCTAGGAGAAGCCCCACAGGCACCACCGCAGGAGCACCGTTCCCCGCGGTCACGGCCTGTCCCAGACCCCTCCCGAGATCTCCCTCGGACCCGCGCTTCGGGGAGAGCCCTCCCGGCCCGCCGGGCCACCCACCGCCGGCCAGCTCCGCACGCTCCTCCGCGGAGGGCTGTGCCGCCCGCCCGCTCCGGGCACAGCTCCGGGCTGTCTCCCGCTTCCCCTGGAAGCAGGCTACCGAAATGGCACTGCTGCTGCTTCGACCGCGTATGGATCCGCCACCGTCCCCACCCCCTTCYCCCTCGCGGGGCTGTGTGAACCGAGCTGATGGAACAGAAAGTGTACGGTTAATTATTTAATGGGCATCTATCTTTTAGTATCCTAACAGCTTAACGAGGGGGGAAAAAGAAGGCTTAGATATTTTTCTCTTCTTCCCCACCCCCACTGTGGGAGGGAGGAAAGGGTTGCTTTTTGGGAAGAAATACTGAGCACCCCATAAGCGCAGGCAGCAGGTATACTCTGGGAAAAGCTGTCTGTGTGGAGCTCGGCTCGCTACTTTCTCAGACAAATCACGGAGGCGAACGCGCATCTCGGGGAAGGGCAGGTGGGATCGGCGCGGCCGCGGGTCCCTCCCGCTCCCCGCCAGCCCCGCGGTCCCTCCCGCCGCCCCGCCGCTACCTTTGCCGGAGGAGCAACAGCGGCTTGCTGTCCCGGGCGGGCTCCGGCCCCAGCCGCTCTCCGCGCCGCCCTGCCAAGGCGAGACTACTTGTTGTCGGTTCGGATGCTTCTCCGCGTTCAGGTGGCTGTTTCACCTCCCTCCATGCTCAACTCCGACAGGCGTATCAGCGGCTCCCGCCGCCCGCGCGGAGATCCCGCTCCCCTCATTTTCTAGGGGGGATGCGGCTGTTCCACGTCGGGGCTGGGAGCGGGGACCACCGGCAGAGCGCAGAGCTATGAGCGGGGGCCGCGCCGCACTGGGCACCGGGACGGCCGTAATTCCAGTGGCGCTCCGGGAAGACGAACCCAAAGGTGAAATCGTTCCTCATTTGGGGCCGCAGCTCCGCCCCGGGGCGGGGGCAGGGGCAGCCGAGCCGGCCCTACACACCCCTCTGATCCCGCGCTACCCGCCTGGGGGGCGCAGGGAGGCGACAGCGAAAACAAACACTGCATCTTTCCGAAAAAGACACCACCTCCGCTCCTGATACATGGACATTTGGCTCACTTAAGTAAAACATGCGGGAAGGGAGCGGGGCTGAGAATAGCTATTTTTCGGAGAAATGCAGAAAAATCAGYCTTAGCTACAGGTGGCTGCGGAGAGGAACTACTCAGCCCCCAGGAGAGGGTTACGACGGGCGGGGCAGGGAATGCGCGGGGTGCCGGGGGAGTGCCCTGGCTCAGGGGAGCTCCAGAGCCAGCTCTTGAGCCAGCCGGCAGCGGGGTTTTCGGGATCTGGCTTAAGGAGAGGACATGCAGTTTCCATGTCTGCTAAGGAAAATAAAGAGCTGTGGGTGCACTTCAGACTAAGTGCACTGCATAGGTGTGAGGTTGGGTGTGGCAGAGGAGATGGAACTTGAGAGTCCCCAGTAATACATGAGGGAAGCCAATGCCTGTGCACTATAATATATGAAAGTCACATATCTCTGCCTCCAAGCCAGCTGAGTTATTTTCTACAGCCTACACTGCTGCCTTGGTCAAGGGAAAGAAGCTTCCAGCCCCAAAGAGAAGATACACACCATGAGAGGTGATCTCCATTGCCACTTCCTCAAAAGAAAAAAAAAGTCTTCTTCCACGCAAAGGGTATTCCCTGGCCTGAAGGAGGGCAGTGAGTGGAATAATGGTGTCTGAAACGTCCTCTTTCTGCATCAGAGCCTTCGGCTGGGCACTTGCTGGCGTCTGGAGGGCAGAGCTCTGCTGGAAGCAATGCTCTGAGGACACTGCTTAGACCAGCTTGCTTTAACCTAGATCTGTCTATATGTGGCATCCATGATGTAAACACAGGCTCCCAAAGCAGCAGCAACTTTAAGAAATGGGTTTTGGAAGCTCACTCCAGATGTACATTTTGAAGTTCCTAAAATAAAAGAGCAAAATCTATCCTGCCAAAGCAGATATAATCAGTTAGTGAAAACCCTTGGAACCAAAATTAATATTCAGTGACATAGTTGTAAATGCAGTGGAAAAKATTCTACCATCCTAATGCCACCTATGGCCTCTCATGCCATACCTGATTTTCTTTGCAGGTGGGATTTTTCTGAAAAGGGGACATAGAKAATGAGTGAGTAAGGCAAAAGGAATATTCATTGTCTTCTCTCTGACCTACAAGAGGTTTCTGGAGAAATGCAACACATTAAAGCTCTGCAGCATTCATCCATTATGGAAAACCATAGGGTGGCAGTAGCTGCCAAAACACTACACAAACTGTAATCATCACAGAATCCCAGGACTTGGTTCAGGACTGTCACCGTCTGCTCAAGTCCCACATCTGTGCCCAAGTTAACAAGCCGACCCCTCCAGAAAAAAAAACCATCACACAGAACAAAAAACAAAAGCCCCAGCCATAACAAGAGCAACAAAACCACCCTAAACCCATCCCCACTAACCATCCCCCCAAAAAGCCCCCTCACAACCCACCCAAAATCCTAAGAAACCTGAGGCTAACAAGGATGGCATATCATAAACAAAATCTTTACAGTCATAACTGCAATGCCATTGCCATGGAAAGGCATGTATTATGAGCAACTGGTTGACACTTCAGACTTGTGAAGCACATGAGGGGGTTTTATTGCATGGTAAGAATATGCAACAGAAAGAATTCTTCTAATTGGTAAGAAAAGAAATGGTCTCTTCCAGAATATAATAGTCCTCCAGTCATATAAAAATTTTCACATTCTATAACTTGTCTGTTGCTAAATATAATGCTGTTAATTTCCCTGTGTGTCATTCTTCCTTGTAGTTTCATCATGTGGCAGACTTCTCAATGAAGGATGAAATTACGTTAGATGTTGACTTTCCAGAGCCAAAATTTTCTTGAATCACAATATTCTACACAGACATGGTGACATTTATGAATTAATTTCCTCCCTACAAGAGTTTGACCTGAATTTTTGCACTGCTCACTGCTTCCAGTAAGAGTGAAAGCATGAGACATATGTAAGAGAGAGAAACGTGTCTGCTGAGTGAGCCTTATCATGAAGTATGTCTGMGAAGGGAAACCCCAACAAACCCAAAAACTATTTACACACATGCTCAAACACACTCATTTAAAAGATAAGTGAAAACATTTCTGTAGCTCAGAATTTAGGGCTTTATTTGAGGAATTGAGTGATACTGAGCAATGTGCAGCTGATTTGCCCTGCTGGCTAATAATTCCTTTACAAAGGGAAAGGTCCTACGTTATGATTTTGACCAGCAAAGCAATAAAATTAGATATAAGGATTGCTATGAGAAACCCAAGGCAAATAAGCTTTTTACTGATTAGGAGCCATCATTCTTTGTGCAAGCTTGAGTACTGCAATACAAAGTCATTGGGTTACCAGCTGTCTAACAGAGAGGAAAGAGGAAGAAGGAAGAGGAAATGGAAGAAGGGATTTGCACAAAAAAAAAAAGCAAATTTGAGGACAAACACAGTGTACCTCAGCTAAAGTAATGTTCTGAATCATCTTCTGGAGGAGGTCTGTCCCTGTTAACTAGTGGGTCCCTGGGAAGGTTATCATGGCCAGATCACATCTGCCAGCCTGAGGAGGACATGAGACATTGAAGACACCAAGTTTTCCTAGTGCAGATTTCATACTATTTCATACTACTTATATGATGTTGTCATTGGGAAACAAAAACTAATCAATTTTCTAATAAAAATTAYAACTGAAGACAGTGCAAGAGATAAAATATTGTCTATTTATATCAATTTAATTGATGATTAAGTTAATTAATTATTTTAACTGTCCACTAGCATTAAAATTTTATTAAGCTTCTACTTGTTTCTTTCATGTATTTTGCTATTTTCCCTTATTATTTATAATGATCTCTACTATTTACAATTACATGTACTAACTCATTACMCATCTTGCATTACACTGAAGTGCACTGATGATCAGTCAGAATCTTACTCTGAAACTACAAAAAACCCTGAATTAGTAGATTAAGCAAACATCTCAGAAATAAAACTGTAAGAAGCCATGGTGTGGTTAAATTGGATGAAGCTCAAAACAAAGTGTCACCTTGAATKTTTAAGCCTTCKGATAAGTTGTAGTTTGGARTCAGTTTTCCCATGGTTTTTCATGTAAATAACAGGTGTTGTTTTCTRACTAGCTTGGATGTTTACATTCTGCTTAGTGGGATGTATTTCCTWAACAAGCATGTGTATTAGCCAATGTGTATGTAGAGGTGGGAATTTTCTCACYCAATTAGAACCTTTTCCTCCTCTTGTATAAAATATCCCTGATTTTCAATAAATTCCTCTTTCTTTTCTTTTCCCTCGTGATTGCTGTGTCRTGCCGTTCTTTTGTGTAGCAGTGCAACAACAAARCTGGCAGAAAGTTGTCATTATTTTTAAATTCCAGTGTAGGATTGCATTTTTAGCTAATACAGTTSAGATGTAAGCTTGGTTTGATCAATAACACAGAATTATTGAAAAAAAGTCTTATTGTAGAGAAATATAAATAAAAGTAAGATTGGTCAAGACAGACATACAAAATGTGAAAGCTATGATGAAGTCAGCCTACTTTTAGTCCCACACTAGCACACAGGAGTTCTCCATATGAGAGCCTTTATACAGACAGGTGTGCTTCATATGCTTTCYACCAAATTCCAGCTCCTTGTGAAACTCTGAGGAATGTGTTGTCCCTCATTACAAAATGAAAACCTGGAAAAGGTCCTTGTATATTACATTTATCAAGGAAATAAAATAGTGAACATGAGACTGGGGTATCCTGAAAAGAGATGACACAGTAAAAAAAAAAACCAAAAAAACAGGTGAGCACTAATTGCATTGCCTAATTAAGAACTCCCAGTCGGACCCAGGCTATATGGTTAAATCTTTGCCTTCCCTAGTGGTAGGGATGGAGTTCTAAAGTGTATGTACATTAAAACTGGCTTTGGGTTTCTCTTCAAAGAAAGGGAGAGGTTGGTGTGTTCAAAGGTGAAAATCCCTCACCTCAGGATTGTTTTGCCTGGGATGCTACAAGAACACACATGAGCAAGTGCAGCCTTTCCAGTAGATCACCTCCTCCAGGCTCATAAACGTTCAGATCCAAAGTGCCTGTTCTCACAGGTACCTGCTCTCACCTGCTTCTCCCTTATAAACTGTCACCATTCACTTTTGATTCCACTGTTCCTTTAGATCAGGGCCTTTGCCCAAATGTCAACCTCACCAGAACCTTCAAGTCACTGCCTTTTTCCTTTATGACCCTGGGGTGTCCTTTGCTCCCCCAGTACTCATGCCAGAGTAATGCAAGATGGTGGAGGGCAAGATTACTCACCTGTTTCTGCTGTGATTCAAGTGTCTTCGTCAGTGCTGATTCACATTTGTGGGATGCAGATTTTCTCAAGAGCTTTAGGATATTACCTTCTGCTTATAAAAGGAGGAATTGCCTCAGGCTTTGTCCACACTTACATTTTTTAGTGTCCAATGCTAAAATAGATGAAATGAATTTTTGATCAGTCCTGAAAATTTCCTTCAGTTTCAGGTAAAGGTCAGTGATGTGTTTTTCTCATTTGCAACTAGCCAGCACAACCCACTTCTGAGGGTCTGGCACCTCTCAGCAAGACTGTGTCTTTGTAAAGACTCATTAGGCAGTGAGAACAGTACTGAGCTCCTCAACAGGCATTTGCTCCTTAGTTCAAGTGTAAATACATGGACTGAGCTTCTTCCACTCTTAGTACTTAAAGAGACTGAAAGAAACAGGTCTTAGAATGTCCTCATCAAGCATATGGAGTCCCAAGAGAAAGGAAAATGAGTTCACTACCTCCAAACAGCTCTCAGGTACAAGCTTTCCTCATTCAAAAGGAATAAAGCTTTCAATTTTTATTTGGAAAGCACAGAGATATGGAGAATGGGGAAATGCCAAAGCCATGTATCTTGCCTTACAGCATGGCCAGCAGAGCCAAGGTAGYGTCCACCAACTTGGAGGAGTTTCTGTTTCCTGGCGGTCTCATAAAAATTTKGGGAAATTCTTATTTTGGAAAATCAGTTCTGTGATTTTCCATCTCATTAATTTTAACTGAAGTTTTTGGGCAACACATCAATAATAAACTTTGTGTCAGTATAATGAGGGCCTCATCTGGTTGCAAGTCTTAAGTATTCACATAGTATAAATAATAAAACAATCACCTAGATTGCAGGACAATTAGGTTTCTTCAGCTACAGAAGAGCATGCTCTGAAAGAATTAAACTTGTCTAAACAGAAGTGCCTTATTATCTAATTTTAGAAGTCTCTTCAGAACATACACCAAAAAAACCCAAACCAACCACAGCAACAACAACCCTCAACAAAACAAAAACAAAAACATCTGTAACATCTGTTATTTTCATTTCATTGGCAAAGACTGTATTAAGAAACAGCCAATTTATAGRGGATTGTATATGTATCACTGAACAACCTTGCAAAGAAATTTAAAGTGATATTTASTTTCTAAGTCTTTGAAGTGATCAAACTGACTTGGACATATTTTGACTCATAGGGAAAAAAAATGGAAAAGAGACCTTTACACTTTTATTTTGGTATATTAAATTATCTCTCATCCAGCATATACTCTAYCGACTGCCTAATTGATATTCAAACTGTTATTGAACAGCTAGTCTGTGTTTTTAAAAGATTAGGCCCACTCAATAAAATATTCTGAAARCAGTCTTTAGTAAAAGTTAGCATTAACTGAAATATATCTTCTAAAATCAGTTCAAATCTGATCCATAATCTACATATGACAGTGATTTATTTCAGGAAGTCAGCACACCCTCCCTCACATACTACCAAAATCAGTGGAAACACACTATAAGGACTACAGGGGTTTCCAGGTGATTGACATTGTTACACCTAGTTTCTGTGCTTCACCAAAGTTCCACTGGAAAACCCATCTATCATCTTCCTCCTCCCTATGACTAACAATCTCCATTCTTTTCATTAATTCTTAGGAAGGGACCATAACACACGTCTCAAGAATGCATGGATATGCTTTCATAGAACATATTCTGAAGATGTTTGCACTGATGATCATTGAAGCAACCCTGAAGCAGCAGCAATTTAATTGATTATCAGGTATAAAGGATACTTTCTAATAATAATTTTCTACTATTGATTCAAAGTGTAATAACTTTGTTTTGCAACACTTTTTGTCTTCCCACTGTGAATAGCTATAGTTTTCTGATTAGAAAGGCAACTGCAAGAGTTCAAGGCACAGAAGTCTCCCACAGAGCATCACTGACTGAGGCAGGCAGATTTGAAATCAGGTGCCTRAACAATGCAGGAAGCAASGAGATTTCTTCTTAGTGTCTGCCATCTCATATGGCAGACCCAATCTCAGTGTATGCAAGCTTGATTAATTTTGACTGCCTCCATTCAGCTGCAGTTAAGTTTTTCCTCTCCTAATTTTTTTCATGCTACTTTGCAGACAAGATTGCCCAAATCTGGACTGAGCTGTCTACTGCCATGGAAACAGAACAGCATTCTCAAGAGATAAACACTGCATCTCCTCTGATTGTGCTCTGGTCTTGCTTGCCAAAGTTAGAGGTCTACTACAGATTTCTGCTGTGACCCATAAACTGGAACCATTACCCCACCAGAGAGGGGAGAGCCAGATAGGAATCACCARAGCCACTGCAGGTAGCATCATCAGCATTTCCTCACCAGAGACAAGGTGCCAGTGAGCCTTAAACAGCTGTGCAAGGTCATGCTGAGTTGGGAAGTCTTGACAGAAACAGCCTAACTAACTGTGAGTTAGTARCCCTTCTTAATATTAGGAAAATAAYACAAGGTTGTAAAACCGCAGGTTTCTCCATGTCTTTGAACAAGTTCACAGAGTAAAACCACTTTGGTCCCATTCACTGCTACACTTAGCTGTCAGAGAACATGCCATGTCCATGCTGATTTTGTAAACATTTCTGCAACATTGGATCCCTTGACATCTTTTCCCGATTTGTTTTGAACTGCACTGCTCTAGAAGTATGCCTTCATTAGAGGAAAAAAAATAAAAGAGCTGGTTTGGACCAAGGTGGGGTAGGTGCAGGCTCAGGGGCTGCTGTTGCAGCAAATACTGTTGAGCTCATCACCTGAGTCAGGGATAGGAGGCACAACACAACCAACAAAACACTAACCTCAGCCACCCACCTGTGGCTGTGCACATGGGTGTAAGGGGAGGTGTGGAGAGAAGGAATGGGGCCATCAGGGCATCAGCAGTCCTGTCTGAGGCCTTGCACACCTCCTGCAGTAGGAACCCATAACAGAGACAGGTGTCGGGTCCTGGACTGATCTGACCTGTCCTACCATAGAAATGGGGAAATGGGGATTAACCTCTAACATCTGTGCCCCACAGGAATAGTGAACACCCACTTCACTTTTGCTAGTAGCTATGGTGATTTCCATAAACTTTTACATATTCAGAATGAGAATGATACATGCCCTAAAATCTGGAAGGCTCTGTTTTTTCTTTGTAATAAGCAGGCAGCCTAAAGAGTGTGACAGGAAAACAGAGGTACCCTAAAGCAACTGCCTAAAGCAGCACACTCCTGCCAGGGACTAACTGAGARTCTGCCACTCTCATGACACTTTTTCTTGAGAATGGGTTGCTGTAACAYCTCCATCTCCCTACAGCTTGAAAGCATGCAGACTAGAATGTCCTGAGAGTTTAATACCCCTTTTTAAGAAGACAATTTCACTTCAGGGTCACAGCACATGTGCAGCAGCATGGGTACAAAYTTCCTATCAGCCACTGGTTCAAGGCACCAGTTTTTTAACTTTCACCCTTCTACTTTGCTTGCAATTCAGACTTTAAGTGGACTGGCAGAGAGACAAAAGTYAATCTGCCATCACTGTAGTGGGGAACACCATTTAAATATGCAAAATAGCTGCTGGCAAGGTATGCACAGGTAAGTCCCTTGCTGTCCCTTGTGTTCCACTCAGGTTCTCATCTGCTTTTTCTCAAGATCAAGGTTCATAACAGCACACACACAATCCTTCCTTCCTATTAGATTTTTTTGCAAATGTATTCTGTCAAAATGGAAGAAGCATTCTCATATCATGTAACAATTGTTTTTTTATAAAACTTTATGCAGCCAGGAAATATCACATGGGAGAGTCAAAGGACCTCTCTAAAAAAGAATGGCTTTTAAAGATCTGCTTGCAAATTGCCTAAGCAAAGAAAATCCTAATAATATTTTAAACCCCTACCTATCTAGGGACCTAACTTAGTGTTCCCGCTAGCCTGTGCAGAATTGAAGATTTGCTCTGACTTCAACAAAAACAAGTTGCAATTTGAGATGCTTGCTATTACATTAAAAGTGAGATATTTATATCATTAATATAGTATTCCTTGTCTCCTATCCTCATCTCTTCCTGGTCCCATATTCTTTTCCAATTCGTATTTTACATTTTCTGAGGCAAGGATTATATCCCAATGTAGTAGTGTGCATTGTTCCTAGCTCAGGCCATGATGCATCYTTTAGGCTCTTCAAAGCTAGAAAGCACTTTGATGAAACAGTCACTGACACGTCCCAGCTCAAAAAGACTCAGCAGCAAAAGGGGAGGCAGAGTAGAAGAAAAAATGCAAAAAGAGATGCTCTGAGAGCAGAGCTGCCGACTTAAATACACCTTTAAGTTTCTCCCACTCCTGTGACTAAAAGATTGCTACTCCTCCTCCATAAAAGGAAGCTCTAATTTAAAATCTAGCAGTATCATGATTAATGTGAATATTATGCTAATCTTGGGGGTAAAAAAAGGACCACTCATTATCAGGTTCATTTACATTTTTTAATAACTCCTTGGCTTAGGCTTTTAATATTAATTTCGAAAATTTCTCATGAGGTTCCATATGCCAGCTCCTACCCTGTAGCCATCCAGCCCTTCCCTTAGGAAAAATGCATTCAGCAATACAGATGAGCAAAAAGTCCTATGGTTCATCTCTCCTAAAGGGAAAAGCATCTCCACATCCTGTTATGGCAACAGGACAATCAGCTTCATGGTATAGAGTGGACATAAGGCATTTCCAGAAGCACAGATACAACAGCAGCCTCCATTTGTATTTTATTAGATCACTAAACTGACATCTACCATGCCAATTCTTGCCTAATGCTTCTGAACACTTTGTATCAAGACAGATATTAGAAACCAGCATTAAAACTCAGTCTAAACTGAGTATCATGATGTCCTCATTCTGGCTTGATTTTTTTGGCATCAAAACCATCTTTTTCYACCTTTAAATTGCTCATAGACATGAGTTAAGAATTCACAGCCTACATTCATGCTGCTATCAAATAGTCTCTACAGACCAAGAGTACAAATTAATTTCAAAAAATTATAAAAAAGACTGTCTTTGAAGTTGAAATGCAAAGGAACTGTCCACTTTGTAGTCCATGTTTATTTGGAAGTAATACAGCTGCAGTTTTTAGTATTCCTTTCRTTTTAGTGAGAGAAAAATACAATTAAGCCAAAAAGAATACTAAAATGTTAGTAATCTTGACATAATCCTGACTAGTGTCTAAAGCAACCTTGTGGACTGCTCCTTTAGGGTGAAAGGCAGTTCACAGTTTTATATATTATTTATGGCAGTAACTTCACAGGGGAGGAGGAAGGCACTGCAGACATTAATACAGTAGCAAGTTGACAAGGGGGCTGAAGAAAAATCTCACCTGGAAACAGCAGTCCTCCACTATGTTTGCTGAATAAAACCTTTCATCAGGTTCGAGGCAGCCTAACTTAAGTAAAAGAAGAAAAGACAGGAACAGGAAATAATATACATCCTACATCTAGAACATTGTTGTAGAGACGCAAGCTTTGGCCTGTTTTATCTGCATTTCTATGCATCAGACTGCAACAGGGATTACTACACATCTCAAAGTCTAATAAAGGTATTTTCAGCTGACAACAAGTATTTACCATATATTCCATTTCCATATCATATCAAAAATTAGCAATGGTAAAACATATTCTAATAAATACCTGCACACATAGTCATGTCACATTTATTAAATGCATAAGAGACTATTTACATACAGTGTCTGACAAAARCTGCTGTTAAACACCTTATATTTTAGTTCGGCTTCCTTTTACCCTTATCACTGCTCTTAAAAAAATAAAATTGTTCAGTTCTTCTTTATTTTCCATTAAAGATTCCATGCTTATGCTGTGTATTTCACTAACATGTTATCCTATGAAGCAAAACTGGGAAGGAGAAATAATACTTCTACTCAGGTAAAGCTGATGCAAGCCTGTTGGGAGCCTGAAAAGAAGCATAAGCACAAAGCTCCCACAAAACTGAGAYACACCAGATTTTCCAGCAGGAACATCTCCCCATATCTCAAAGCATGGCAAAACTTCACCATTTCACTTCAACTGAAATGATGCAAGAAAAATCAGCTCTTGAGAAGAAAATCTGTAAGTTAAAATCACAATGTCAGCAAGACCTAATAAAATAAGGTTGTGAAAGGAAAGAGAGAGGAAGGAAAGACATCTGACATAAAAAGTAAGGTCTAGAATGCTAGTACTTCACTGGCAAAACCTTAACCAGAGCACTGCACCTGAACATTGAATTTAACACAAGGAAAGTACCAATAGGCACTTCTGGGAGAAACATGAAAATGGTCTTCAATCTGTCCATTTTCCTAAACAGCCATATTTAGCAGACTTCAGATCAAAGGGGATGTAATAGTTTTCAAATCTGTTACATAAGGGAAGGAGGGGATAGTGGAAACAGTAATCAGCTTAAACCATAGCAAGAAATATTCAGGTCAATTAGCAGCTTGTAACAGCAATAGAAGAGATTACCTGGGAATGTGGTGGACTCTCCATCACAAATGAGAAACCAGCACAACTGGAGTTTTTTTCAGATAATACAGAGTAATGGAGTAGACAACCTTGTAAAATCTCTTCCAGACAGATTTCTTCTGACTTTATATGAAGGRCTAATATTTACAAGGACCAATACTACAGGGTAGGCTTTGCTTTATGACTGGTGTTCCAGAAGGAAGAGGGAAGTCAAAATATATGAATGAACAAAAAATATTAAAGACTAGAATGCCATTGCAGCTACTATTTCCTCTTATTTGCCCTGTCTCCTATGCTTTTCCCCAGAGACTTTTCTTGCTGGATGCTAGTTCATATTTTGATTTATTTCTGAACATATTTTAGCATTATGGCTGTTACTGAAGAAGTTCATTTCCAAGAAGGATGCTCCCAAAAGAAAAGTTTGGAGGCATACCAAGATAAAACTGGAAAGAGAATTTAAAAATCRCATAGTCTCAAACAAGGGATAAAGTATCAAAAAATAAACAAAAAGAATATGGAAAGTTAATTATCTGGCACTGACAACTGATTCCCTTCTCACTGCACTGGTTTTAATAAATAAATAAATAAMTGAATTTTTGGAGAACCTATTTCCTGTGGTTACTTGGATCTATGCAACAATAATATCTAGAACAGATATATCTCAAAAGCATATTAAACCTGCAAAAAGCAGAATATTATATCTTGGTTTAAACTGTGTTGCCACATCAGGTACTTCCAAAATGATTGTTCTAAGGGAAAAACAAAAGCACTGGTTTGACTTCTGTTGCTGTTTCCTTTGGTCATGAAACATTGAGAACAGRGAAGAACTCAAGAATGTCTAGAGGATGAAAACAACTGCAGTATTCACAACTGAAGCCTGCAGTTAATCACTGCATCTGCAAGGCAAATACTATTGTCAAAAGAAATTACTTCAGGGGAATAATTTTACCACTCTGAGTGCAGGATTTAATTCATGCCAAGACAAATCATAGGATCCCAGAATTAGACACAGGAGTGATTAAGTGTACAYTTACTCAACACAAGTTGTAAGGAAAAAAAGGAATGTTGCTTCAAGATACATCTCCAAAGCTGTTATTTTAGCTTCCACTGATATTAACCTGTGCTTTACTATAGCAGAATGGGGCTTCCCCAGTGTCAAGTATACAGCAGTGTAAAGCAGGTTTTATCCATTCTGACAGTGGCAGCAGATGTTGATGCTGAAGTTTCTGTGCAAGTATCCAAATCATTCCATTCAAAATGTAACACATGAGACAGGAGGGAAAAATACTAGAAAAGAGGTAGTCAGATACTATAAATTCCAGGGAAACACAACAGATGCTCTAATAAAGATTAAGAAACCTTTGATAAACAGATCTAACTTTTTTTCTGCTCAAAGGTATGTTTTATCAACTTTAGGCCTCAATTTCCTCACAGTCAAAAAGGGACACCACAAAAKTACAGGAGTAACAAAATAAAAATATGTCATAGGATCATCATGCAAGTCTTGCCACATTTCTTTCCTAAGTACATTCCAATCTGGTTAATATTTTGAAATGTCCCCTGTGGAACAAATAGCCTAAATAGACCTCTTGCATCACTGGAGATGTCTGATGCTTACAACAGAGTAGTTCTGACTCAGCTTCTCAAAAACGAGATAATTAACGACATGAAAAGCAAGTACTGAACCATCTCAGTCTCAGATTTCCTAAGTATGAAGAAGAATGATAAACTATTAGAGTAATATAAAGGAAAAAATGCATGTGATTTTCTATCTTCCTTTTTTCCTGCCACAGAACTTACCTGCCTTCTTAAGCACATCAGAAATCAGTTCTAGGCTTTTTTACTATGTAGAGATAGCATGCTCAAAACAAAACCAAACCAAAATAACACCAATCCTGCCCCCCCAAAAAACCCACACACAATAAAAAACCAAAATGTACAGACAAAAAAAAAATAAACAAACAAAAAACCCAACCAACAAATCAAATAACCAATGCCCATAAAAACAAAATCCAAACTCCAAAAGTAAACAGCACGTCCCTACAAACACACAGCGGTAGATACATTTTTAATCTTTTTGTTGCTCTSGCCACAAAGATGCACACTATTTGATCACCTGGCAGTAACTTATGGAAGAGAAATGAGTTTTGAGTGTGAATCAGTAAAAAAATCTCCTCTCAGCAACAAAGCCATCCATGGTGAGGATGCTGTATTTCCATTAGCAGACAAAGTAAAGCTACTGAAGGTTTGCTCTGTGTGCCTGTGCTTCAACTTTTCAAAGTGCTCCTAAACATTCCAGCCTATAGTGTTAGTGCATATTGATTTCATGAAGTAGTTACAGACCTGAAGAATAAGGAGTTAAATCACTTCATTAATTTAAAGTTGTTTTATGGGAGCCCGCACATCTAATAGRACAAAATACGTCCACACCATAATGCACTTCTGATGTTCTCAATTACAGCAAATTGGTAAMACTTTTTAGCAGAAGTGTAAATCATGGTGGCATGAAGACAACTGGTTTATTCAGCAGTGAATTTCAGTGAAGAATCTTCTTTGAGATCTCCACTTTAACTAAGAACACAGTCCARTTTGGAAAACATGGGCAATTCTTAAAAAGATAGCAAATGTAGAAAGTTTTGTTTGAAATACATTTAAAGGCAGTAAACTCAGTAGACATTTCTAGACAGTTTTAAAGCTACAAAGCATCGATTAAAGAAAAGGATTCACGTTCATTAAATGTTCACAAGTAAATAAGAGGCAAGTCAGAGCACAATTAATCAGGTCATTGAGACAACCTAATGAAAAATCAGATACCACAGACCTTGGTTTGAATAGTTACTGTGCTTTTCTACTCACAGTAAGCATGCTGGGCAAACCTTGGGAGAATTTGGTTTGAATTCTTTTCTACCATCTTAGGTTTAGACACTGAGAAACTGTGAGCAGATGAAAGTGACTTTTGTGAATGCCATTAAAAATTCACCATAGACATCACATCTGATGAGGCAACAACTGATCACAGAATCAGTAAGATTGGAAAAGRCCTTCAAGATGACCGAGTCCAACCTTTGACCAAACTCCACCATGTGCTAAGTCATTTCTTGAACACTTACAGGGATGGTTACTCCACCACCTCTCTGGGTAGCCTGTTCCAATGCTTAATCAGYCTTCTTGTGAAAATTTTTTCCTYATGTCCAATCTTAACCTCCCCTCATTGCAGTTTGAGGCCATTTCCTCTTGTCYYATGGCTGGTTACCTGGGAGAAGAGGCCAATCCCTCYGTGGCTACAGCCTCCTGTCAGGTAGTTATAGAGAGCAGTAAGGTCTCTTCTGAGCCTCATTTTCTCTGCATTAAACAACCCCAGCTCCCTCAGATGCCCCTCATGTAACTTACTCTTTAGACTCCTCACCAGCACTGTTTCCCCTCTCTGGACACACTCCAGCACCTCAATGTTCTTTCCTGTAGTGAGGGGCCCAGAACTGGYGAGGTGTGGCCCCACCAGTGCCCAGTACAGGGGAATAATCCCTGCCCTGCTCCTGCTGGCCACACTGTAGCTGATACAGGCCAGGATGCCGTTGGCCTTCTTGGCCCCCTGGGCACAGCTGGTTCATATTTGGTTGCTGCCAACCAGCACCCCCAGGTCCTTATCCATCAGGCCACTTTCCAGCCACTCTGTCCCCAGCCTGTAGTGCTGCATGGAGTTGTTGTGACATTAAGTGTAGGACCTGGCATTTGGCATTTGGTCTTGTTGCCCAAATGTAGGGCCTGATACAATTGGCCTTAGCCTATTGAGCCAGCCCAGATTCCTCTGCAGAGCCTTCCTCCCCTCCAGCAGATCAATACTCCCACACAGTCTGYAAACTTACCAAAAGGGCACTTGATTCTCTCATACAGATCATCRRTAAAGGTATTAAACAGGACTATCCCCACTACTGAGCCTCAGGAGAAACCACCAGTAATCACCAGCTGGATGCAGCTCCATTCACCACCACCCTCTTGGACCCGGCCAACCAGCCAGATTTTTACCCTGCAAACAGTGCACCTGTCCAAGCCATGAGCACACGGTTTCTCCAGGAAATGCTGCGGGAAATGGTGTCAAAGACTTAACTGAAATCCAGGTAGACAACTCCCAAAGCCTTTCCCTCATCCACTAGGCAGGTCACTTGATCATAAAAGGAGATCAAGTTGGTCAAGCAGGACCTGTGTAAATGACCTTGTAGTTAAYAGAAATTACATAGATAGCAGGTTTCACATAGTTACCACAGTACTGCTTTCATTTTCAATGAAAATTTTGACCTTTAGAATTTATCTTAGATTATCCTGTTAGGGATCTGTCTTCAGATTCAAAAAAATAATGCAGGACTACCAAAACTATGTTCTTATAATAGCATCTCATTTCCATGATAACAACAAAATAAATTTGTGGCAGATATGATCTATACAGCTTCTTCTGACAAGCAGACCCACTTCGTATACATCTATTTGTCTTGAATTTTTCCATTCCAAAGGAAAATGTGGAACAATTTCAAAATTAAACATTGCATAAAGAAATATGTCAATACTTCATTTCACAATCACTTTCATTCATTAAACTGAGCTACAGTTYTATCTGTTGGTACAATTTTCCTCTGTGAAAAAGTCTAAATGGAGCACATGATCCTTTCAAAAGCTAACAAAAACACGACTTGRTATTTTTTCAACTATTTGAATGGACACATTAGCAAGAAGAACCCTCTATAACCAGCTTAAGTTTCCCTTCTCAGAACTACCTGTCCTTCTTAGAATCACCAAATCCAAGAACATTAATTAACAAAACCTTTCCAGTGAAAGAAATTCCAGCAKGAATGGGGAACAAGAAAATAATGAGTTGGAATTCTTACTTAAGAATAYGCATTGAAAAAATCTGTCTTTCCCTGTAAAAAAAAAAACCAAACAGATTTTTGCAGCCCCAAAAGAACCCCCCAAAATCCATCATTTGAGGATTTAGAGTAGAACCTCCAATACTTGTTACATTTGAGGCCACAGTCAAACAATCCAGACATAAAAACACACAAGTTATCAGAACAAGGACTAGACACAGTATTTATACTACATACTGTACTATATCTAGACTATGCTAGTCAGCCTCACAGTAATCCCTCATTTCAGCATCCATTCCAGCACTGCTCTTTAATTCCTATGAAACACAAATTCTGTCTGAAACACAAAAGAGGAAGATTCTTTTAACCACAGACTATAAATTGAAAACCAGGCAGGAAAGCTTAAAGGAAAGTTATATATTTTAATTGCATAGGCTTAAGAAATACAGTTTAACATACAGTTAATTTCAGTGACAGGTCTATGAAAACCAAAATCTCTATCTCATTAACTTTATATTTTTATTTCTTAACACAAAGAATTTTACAGAMTTAACAAGATGTATTACATTGAAAGGTGTACTTGTCAGAATATTTGAAATAGCAAAGAATATTTTTATTTATTATTTAAYTTTTGTGGTGGCAGAGGTGGTTGCTTTGGGCTTTCAAAAATAATTTTCTGTTTTATACTTTCAGAGTAGATAGGAAATGCTATATATCAGTTTGACAAAATTYATAGCTGCTGTGTTTTAGTTAAAAAATCCCAGCAATATAAAGAAAACAAATATTTAAATATAAATTATTTGGTTTGAAAACCACTTAGCAAAATACAGGAAAAGAAGATATGCATTACAAAATACATGGGTGATTACTAAAACCTTTGAGAGTCAATGCTCAGCTTCGGATGCCTGACCAAAATGACAAAGCAAGACCAGTCAAGATGTGCACAGGCCAAGGGGCTAAGTGCTTTGAACATCTCTGCACTTTCAGTACAGCAGACATCTTTAAAATTGAAAAAGGATGACCTACTCTCTTTCAAGMGAAGTACCAGCATAAGAAAAAATAAGTGGTACAAAGAATGTTATAAGAAAATTTCTGAAGAAAAGTTGTCATTTATATTTATGCAGTCAAATCTGAAGCTTTTCACAATGCATCATAAAACTCAATTTTCTCTTGCACATAACCCTTTCAGGCATTTTAGTATTCTAATTCCCTCTTATTTTAAAACAGGACACATTATTTTAATATAAAAAAATTATGGCTTTTGGTATGGGAAACAGTCTTAATTTCCAGTGAAAAGACATGAACAGCCTTTTTATTAGAAGAGTGGCTATCATAACTCAACAGACACTCCATGAAAATTGTCACATATTATTCGGAAAGCATCTAAAGTTTTCTCTCCCTGAAATCAGTTTAAGACACTAATTATAAAGTAATGCACAAGACTAAATCCTTTCTTATTTAGTCACTCCTTGTTTAGAAAATGTCCCTTCTTTTTTGTCATCTTCCACTCTAAATTCCCCACGAATTCCTCAAGATATTAACAAAATCATCATCACCCATGATTCCGAAACTTAATCCTTCATAGTAATCTTCAAACTCAGAATAGGACACTTCATTRGGGTTGCTGCAGGACTCTCCTAATGCTTCTAGAAATGATGATTTAATTTCTTCTTCTGCAGTTTTGCCTATGAAAGTATATTTTTGTATTAAATATATTTTAAAGAAGACTGAATATGTAGCATTTAATATACTTCAGGCAAGAAACTTTCAAATTTTAGCTTGCAAATTCAATATTCTGATTTGAGAATTAAGTCATTGGCTCACTTATTACCACCTGTAGAAACTACCTTATTTTAACAGCATGATAGAATTAAGTATCAACAGAAAAMATGGGGTCAGCCAATTGCAATGAATTATGAGATCAGGAAAATGTTTTCATTCAAATGACTGCAAAACAYACATAATGCATTTGTAAACTAAAATTCTGAAGATATCTTGTAAGAAAGCATATGTTTACTGTAACAAAACTTCAGAGTTCTGGGAAAACTTTATGATGGCAATTGGCATTTAAAAGGTGTTCTGCAATTTACATCTGTGTCCCTGCAATTTTATAAAGATAATACTCAAGATGATTTCATAGCATTAAGAAGAAAAATCCAAAAAATATGTCATTATGGCATTGGAAAAAATCACATATTGTATCCCTATACCCCCATGTAACTTCATGTTTTACCATTAAATCACTGGCAATATTAAAAAAATCCTTTTTTCTACAGGTAAAAAAAGAAAGGGTCATGACACCATGAAGACTTTCACAGTGACTTGTTTGGTACATGGAGGTATTGTTTTTCAAAACTGACATACAAATATTTAAAATCCTATTTTTTCAATGGCAGACTTTAAACATTTTTGAGAATCCTGAAAAAATAATGAAGAAATCAGCATTTCCTCTGTAAAGGATGACAAACCTGTCCCAGAAATAAATTAAGTYCCTTCTAAATAAATTATTCAAGTGCTGAGCTGACATTCTATATCAGTTGGAATCCTTGCGTATTTGGATGGAAAACAGTAATGTGAAAATGAGAGTATCCTACTAAGTGAAAATTRTTAATATCATATTTGCCACTGATAACTTACAGATGAAAGCTGAGAAATAACTGCTTACAGAGGTAGGGAAAAGATCTACTCTGCATACTGTATTAGCAGCTTGATAAAGAGCAAGTATTAAAACTGTGTATATGAACTCCATTACTGCTTAGAGTCAYGTTCTGGAGAGAATCATTTTAAGTCCTCAGGTGAAGAAAGTTCCCCTTTAGAAGCTCAAGTCTAAGTAAATATGAAAACAGTTTGTATTTCCAGCCAATTTCTGGATCTGCTATCTTTGCTAACAAGATGACTTCTGTAGTTTCAGATTTTGGTTGGTTTGTTTGTTCATGTGAATTACCTGCCAAAACTAGAGGATGTTTCTTTGACCAGTAACATTTTCTGATATCTACCATAGGCACACTCCCAGTTTTGTTGAAATCTAGCTTCATATAAGCCTATAGGGAGAAAAAGAGAGTTTCATATAAGCATCTCAGGGGGAAAAAAAAGTGGAAAGATGAAAACATCAAATACACTTAACTACCTAGCACTTACTTTTAGATCTTGTGCAGTGGATTATGTCAATTTACCTATTTTAAGTAAGGTTACCAGATATCAGAAAATAATTCTAAATCATGCAGTTTCATGATTATTTTACCTCAACAGTTTTCACATCAAATGTGTGTCCCCTAGTTAATGCAAAAAAATTGTCTTCTCTCCCTAATTTCTAGCTCATCCTTAGAATCAGAAGTTTAGCTTCTTCCCTTCTGCCTCCTCCAATTATTAAGATTCCACATCATTCTGACAGAAGCCTCCACAGCCTCTCCAGCACTGCTAACAGCAGCTTCATTTTCATTTCAGTTTACTCAAATACACATGCTTGATACGAAAGGCTAGGAGAGCTGGATCCTGCATGACTGAAAGTATGAAAGTATATGTAATTTTTCTTGATCTTGATAKCCAGTTCCTACTCCTTTGGCTGGTTTGTGATCATTGCCTGATGCTGCAAACAGCTCCACCTTACATTACAGACAAATTACAAGTGGCATTTCACATATAAAATGTCTCACAAATAGAATGACTCTTACTGTAGGTCTCAAAAGAGACAAATATTTCTGCCTCCTATTCCAGGCACTGCAGGAAGAAAGTCTACATGTGTATATTTGCCAAAATCTGTCATTTGCCAAAATAAGGGAACAGACTTTCAGAAGGCATTGTCATCGCTTTAGACAACTGGACTGAACTACAAGAATAGCACATATGCATGAAAACTCAAAATAATAAAGGAATTAATCCTAGAATTTAAAATTAACTRATTTAACAATGGGATAGCATGCAGTCCACTAATTTCCCTTTCTGTTGGTAAACTCATCTGGAACTTTAGGAAGTCAATTCCCAGGTACAGAATTTAAGAAAAGTAACAACAAAATTCAACAATTAGAATATGATGAGTAACTAACTCCAAAGTTAGACTGAGAAATATTTACACTTAAAATATCTGCAATAAAACTTACTTTTCTCACAAATGCTTTCCTATATTCATTCATTTCTCCAAATATGGCATGAGTRAATTCTCCATAGTCGACCTTATCACTCTTGCTATCATCAAGAATAAGCCATAAGGATTCAAAGTCCTGCAATTTAAAAAATTTTTGCCAAAGTTCTTCACTATATCCTGAAATAGARCAACTGCTATAATGGGAAATTACAGTATTCTCACAAAAACCCCTGAACTTCTAGATCCAAACTCACTCAAAGATTTGTAAATTAATACATATCATCAGCAATCACTGATGACCATAACTGACATTATTTGCAGTTCTGATAGCTGTGAGTTACTTTTACAACATTTTATATAAAACGAAGAAAAAACCAAAGTAAAAGAGCATAAATTATTTTTTTAAAGGCTAAAGAGAAAAAATGGGTTGCAATCACACTCGYTTCCTCATGTCATGATGTAAAAAGATTGCATGTTTTTAAATATATTTTTTAAATTATTTTTAAGAACTTGACATAGAACTGAATGCAGAAATGCCAACATACCATAAGGAGAACAAAAAACACCAAAAGAAAACATGCACAACCCAGGTATTAAACTATAGAGTTAAGCAAAGAAAAGAAGCAATTCCATAAATTAAGAAAGATAATATGCATGTTTACCATTTCAGCTAGACTCACCCCTTCAGGTATTTCCAAATGGAATACTTTTAGAGCTTCTTTCAAGGCTGCCTGAGAGAGAAAACCATTTCTGTTCTTGTCTATTTGTCGGAAATACTTTCCTAAGCCTGTTATAACTCSAACTCCCCTTTTACTTAGTGTTTCTCTGAATATACCTGAGGATTAAGAGAAATTAAGGACACAACATTTATCTGAAGTTGTCCATTTGCTATGGAGACAATATAGAAGTAAAGAACACCATGTCTACATATGATGGWGCTGGTTAGAAAGACATACCCATGCATTCAGGCTCCCGTGTCTTTGATAAAAGAATGCCAGTCCAAAAGGAAAACATCAATTATTTAACATTTGAGTGAAAATCATATAAAGTATATCTAACAAACTTTTTTCAAAGAGACCAGATAAGGAAAGAAAAGATGGCTACTGCCTTCCACATGTTCAGACTGTGAAACTGCCTACTTCTGTGAGAACTGATTACATACCATGATTTAAYATAAAACGTAACTGTAACAAAGGAACAACTACTTCAGAACAAAAGAAAACGTCCATTATGGGACATTGACTAGCTTCTTTTTCTACAAACCTGTTAAGTACATGTGGAAACAAGAACAAAAATTACTAATTTGGCAAAATCATTCCCAAATTATATGCAATTTCTACAGTAAGACATATGAAAGTCTTCAGCTAGCATAATCACATAGGGATGTCTGAGTTTCTCAGCTAGTCAGTTAACAGAAGTCACCTGCTATTACCTTCAAATTACATGAATCTACAATTTTTAAAGACAAATAGGAACAAGGTGAAAGAAGGAGGCATTTTCCAGTGATGCAACTGAGACATAYGTTGAAGGGGGCATTGAAGTATACACACACAACATTCTTCCAGGCCACACCMGCAAACCTTAGATGTAGTCAGATAACTGAAAAGTCAGTTTATATCTATAATATAAGGGGGAAAATGGAACAACTAGAAGATTAAAAAATAATGCTAATTATTATTCCAACAATTTTTTGTAAAAGTAAATGTCCAAGCATATTCTAATGACCAAAGACTGCCTACTTAAAACAGSTTCAGATAATGACAGTAAACAGGGGAGATTATACAAGCTGTGAGCTGCTCAGATCAACTGTTTCTGTTGACAAAAAAAATACATAACACTGTACAAACATCTTTCCATAATCTTCAACAAAAAGCTGTGTCTTTTTCCTGAAGACTGTGGATAGGATTGTGGTAGATTTATTTRCAAAATTATACTCATGATTTTTAAAAAGCATAATAATAGAGAATATCAAAATGCAATTCATCAATGTATAGAAACAATGGCCAAAAGAAGTATCTAGCAMAAAATTAATGGAAGAAATGAGATGGTGTTTGTACTTGGTCAATAACAAACTTAATGCCAGTGTAACATAGCATCAGTGTTACATTTCAGGATTTTTTCAGAGATTATGTTGACACAGAGAGTAACATTTTATTGATTACATTCATAATTACTCTGTATGCTCTGCACATACAGAGTATGTATGTGATAAAGATACAATCTTTATCCAGACTGTTCATTTGAAAATATAGGAGAAAGCTTTCTTATGAGTGATTTGTGCTGGTATCAGATTCTAATAATATTCTGATAAATGTCTAACTTCTGGTTAATTTCATTTACACAGATAAAATCTTCATAACATCACTATTTTTCATGGCACTGAGCTGTAAAGATAGAGATACGGAAATTAGAATTAAATGGGTTCTGGYAGATACAAACCTTGAATCTTCTTGAAAACTTTGCTGTCATCAACCACTTGCCTGGARCACTCTTCCTTGAGTTCCACAGAAGAAGGTCTAAAGAAGTCAAAATTAATGTTGATTGATGAAATTATATGTAATGTGACTATATTCAAAACAAATGTAGTAAAAAAATCCCAACATACTCAACTTTATATTTAATTCATATACTATCCTTATAAGCACACTATCCAACTGCTTGAGTTTTGAGAGGACACTGACAAAAGTCTTTGCTGACCAGCTGCAGATATGCAGAAATTATTTGCTAACAATATTAACTGGCATCTCCTCTACTAATTCATTCATGGATAATTTCTCCCATGCATAAAATCWCCTGAAGTTTAGTTCAATCCTAATCTCATACCACTAGAAGAGTTTGTTAAAGCAACCACATTTAGTCACCAACAGGAAAATAACATGAAATAGTTTTCAAATCTCTCTTTAGAACACAAATAGCAAAAGCGTAGACCAAAAGTATATCTATAAATTATGGTTAAATTTTGTGGGTTTTTTTCTGTTAAGTTTCCTTTTGAGAAGGGCTTCCCATAAGCCTTCACCAAAAATAAATGTTGATAAAAAAATATTGTGTAAGAACCTACCAAAGGTTCTTACCAAACCAAACCAACAAAGTCCTGCAATTATTTTAATCAGAATATGTAAAAAATGGAAAAGCATTACTRTCAACTGTGAGCTGCTTGCTCAGCAGTGTTTTGCCATGACATACTCCTSCTCCTGCTTTCTGAGGTCAAAGACTTATCTCTCTGCTATCTAGCAGGACTTTTCATCTCCACTTTGGGTACCTCCCATTGCAAAGTCCCTAAAAGCTTACCTACATGMGATCACCTAAACTGGAAAGTCAACAACCACCTACAGAGGACAACGCACTSCTTCTAGAACACAGGTAAACCAAAAGATTCATGGTTTGCACCAGAAGGGCATAGCTGCTCCTGGGAACCTGCAGTAAACCTTTTGGACAGCAGCTCAGTATTTTCTGTCAGTAATGAAGGTAAGAGGACTCAATTCAAGAGTTCTGCACCAGAGAATAGACATCCTCATACAGAAGAAGACAGACTGAAATTTAGTCACTAATGGAAAGAATACAGAGAGARTATAAAAAATGAAGTAATCTAGTCCACCCCAGGTAGCACAAAATCCAAAATTACCACCCATTGAGCAGGTCTTCTTTTTTGGCTCTTCAATTCAGAGATAACACTGGTTCAACTCCAAATTTCACAGGTATAAGATTAGCAACAAATGAAAGAAAAAAGCTGTTTTCTTGAATGATAGACTTCTGAGATGTAAAATGTCTTACATAAACTATCTTAAATTAAATTATATTGTGTTTTATTTCACYGAAACCTTGCCAAGAGGGAACAATTAGCACTAAGCATCATACAAGTATACAGTTCTAGAACCAATTAMATTTGAATTTACTGTTCTATGCACTGTTAGCTTACTATAGCTCCTTTGCAAAGCTTTCTGCTTAAGGGACTTTAAGTGAATATTACCACATCTGAGGACAAGCTTCATGTGCCTTAACACTTGCAGAAAGAAAATAACAGTCAAGTTCTGCTAACAAACTAGTCTTTAGATACTGAGCATATTTAATTGAGATTAAAATTATTCTCTTCCTAATCAGGAAGGGATCAAAGTATAAGATGAGGAGAGGCTGGGAGAGCTGAAACTGTTTAGCCCGGAGAAAAGAAGCCTTGAGGGATTTTACTCTCAAGTACATATGAATACCTGTCAGAAGGGAGTAAAGAAAACTGAGACAGGCTCTGCTCCGTGGTGCCTATTGACAAGACAAGAGGCAATGGGCACAAACTGAAACACAGGAGGTATATGATTTTTATAAAAACATGGACCTCAACCAAAGCAAAGAGAACAGCTTCACATTTCAATTCTTACTTTAAAATTACTCCTTACCATTCCAGAAAATTACTGAACTATGCAAAATCCTCTAACATCTATTACTAATTTCTCCTAAGAACAGCCTAAATATGGATTCTGTTTTAGCAGTGTAAGTAATAAGGTATTAGGAACTCCAAAAGAATTTTTTTTTGCTAAGGAAGGAAAGGTAATTTGAAAATTACTTAGCAGCACTCACTTCAGATAATCCATAGCTGCTTCATCAATACTTATCACACGAAGGGTGAAGACAGGGTTCTGCTTAACACTTTCTGGAAGGTTATGATCAACACTTCGGAAAGTCAGRTTGGCTCCCTGTTGGTAAAGCACACAATGATTTAAAAATAGGTTGTGTATTTGGTAAATAGTGGGGAAGGGGAAAGAAAAGCAGCAAACTTTTGAAAAGTTTGAGAAAAGCAAAGCATGCTGAGAATAATTAAAAAATGCAATAGCTCTAACTGTAATATCTGGGCAGGCTTGGTTTATAAGGCCTCCGAAACTCATGAATTTGGAAGGAGAAGATAGAGACACTGTTACTGTGCAAGGGTCTCAACCCTAGGACTTTGTGAGAGATCTGCATATGTTAATGTCAGCCCAGAAAGTATGATTGCAGATATGGGGATTCACAGACACAGCATCATTCCAAAGAGCTACTGAACTCGATGCAGTACATTTTCTGGATGGCTTTATGATGCATCTTTATTCAGAACACATATCCATCTGCAGGCTGCAAAAATACACGACAATAAAATATGAAAATCCCACCAAGTAGCTTTATCTTCCATATAATAAACTCATCTATTTCATCTTCAAAATCCTTAGGTGGTTATGTAAGCAGCTAGGATAGGCATGTGATTAGACAAAAAATACTAAAAACTAATGTCGACTTCCTTCTACATTTCTCACAAACAAGGTTTTTCCTCCTCTGAATTTCAGATTTGCAGGAGCATGTGAAGAATTTGGTGAAAACAGTCTGTACTTGAAAACTTGCTCAAGTATTTATAAACCATGAACACTTTACCCAGYACTATGATTTTTAATCAGTCATAAGATTAGCTGGTAGACAAAGTTTAACATTGTTTCATACATTGCTCTAAACAGCTGGCTGTTTACATTTCAAACTGTAGGTTMAAAACAATTAACCTGCAATTTCTTCATGTTTAAAAAATGTTTAATCATTGCTTCGAGTTAAAAATGCCAGCAGATCTGGCAAAGGTCTTGGGTCTACTTCCTCTTCAGGACTCTCCTTCCCGAGTGGATCATTTCATCCAGAAAARGTCCCCACTGTCAGCAGTCTTGTGCCCTCTAGGGGGAAATTTGCAAACTACAGCTTGATCTCAAACCTAAATTGGGAACCTCTAAAACGTGGGACCAACAAAACAGTCCAGACTTCTGGAAATTTTTAATTCAAAAATGTCACTTAAGGGGAAGACTTYTGGTCTTCCCAGAAGGCTAGATCATAATTTACAGTTCAAATATCCAAATATCTCTAAAAAAATGTTTTAAATTCAGCAGAAGAATACTTACAATGTAGAAGTCACTAAGATCATAAGCTTTTCCCTTTCTTTGTCCACGTTGATGTTGATAAACACCCTTCTGAATGAAAGGCAAGGCATTTGTCCTGTGAAATAATTTAAAACTGGTACTAAAACAATTATATTTGTTTAGCTTCTTAGATACATTAAAATATGYTTTCTAAAACCCTTTAAAAAAAAATTCATCCTACCTGTTTTTTCCAAACTGTCGAAATTCATACACGGCAAGGGATTTGTCACATGCAAAAAAAAATCCAATCAGCTCCCTACAAGCGTCGTGGCCATTTCTAGAAAGGAAATTGAAAAGAACCTTTATGTTTTTTCATCTATATGAATCCAATTCAACCCAAACAAAAGTAACATTTATTTTGAAATCAGATGGTTTGAGTTGGAAGAGACCTTAAAGATCATCTAGTTCCAAAACCCTGGTATGAGCCAGGACACCTTTCACTAGACCACTCTGCTCAGAGCTCCATCCAGTCTGGCCTTGAATGCTTGCAGAAATGGGGCATCCACAGCTTCCCTGTGCAACCTGTTCCAGGGTCTCACTACCTCACAGCAAAGAATTTGTTCCTAATATCTAATCTAAACCAGCCTGCTTTTAGTTTGAAGCCATTCCCCCTTRTCCTATCACTACACACCCTTTCAGAAGGTCCCTCTCCAACTTTCCTGCAGCCTTCCTGTAGGCAGTGGGAGGCTGCAAGAGAGTCTCCCTGGAGCTTTCCCTTCTCCTGACTGGACAATTCAWCTCTCTCAAYCTATCTTCMTAAGAGASGTGCTCCATCCCTATGATTATCTTTGTGACCTTCCTGTGGAYCACTCCAGCAGGTCCTTCTCACGCTGGACACCCCAGAGGTGGATCCAGCACTGCAGGTGGGGTCTGACAGGAGAGAAGCAGAGTGGCAGAATCCCCTCCCTCGCCCTGCTTCTCTTGCTGCAGCCCAGGACATGGCTGGTTTCCTGGGTGCAAGTGCACACTGCCAGATCATGCTGAGCTTCTCATCCACCTTCTCTTCAAGGCTGCTCCCAGTATCCATTTTATTTCCAGTGTTGCCTGCTGTACAATTTAATTTTTTTAAGACTGTTTACTCTTAACCCACCATGAAATTCAACTTGGGGATCCAGTCACGTATTTTAATTTAATATTCCATTCTCCATAATGYTAAAAACACCTCTCGAGGCTTTATGTTTAGTATGCCAATATAATTTTCATTGATTCACTAAAGGATTACTTACAGATCCTCACATTGTACAATGGGACTGTAAAGCCACTATCCACTAGCCATGTCAAAATTTATACTATACATGGACAGCCACACACGCTGTTTTTCTTGAACACAGGGAGCAGAAACATTTGTTGCAATTAATCAGTTCAAGAGAGAAATCCTCATTCACAAATTCAGAGCATTGAAAAGCTTCACAAAATTTGTGATTACCTTGATATAATCCTACTATCAAAGCATAGCTTGTTGGAGAGCATGTTCTCAGTTAGTCCTGATTTGGTCCTTATTCTGTGAAAATAATGCAGCATGTTAATGACACCTATATGCCCACAAATAAATGTTACATAAAACTCAACCATTTCCAAACAGCAAAAACCATGAAACACGGTATCCTTGGCAACTGGCTGTGGAGATGATCCTTTGTAGTTGAATTAGAAAGCAACTCAGAGCTGTAAAGTGTTCTGTTATTATATAATATGAGAGTACTTTCACAGAGAACACAGATATGAATGGGAAATTTTGTTTACATGCACTTATATAAAGAATTAACCTTTACCTCTACCACTCACCATACTTCCGAGAACTAATGCATTCTCTTGCAAAAATACCCAGGTTGGAGCTTTTTTGCCCACCTAAATATTTTATATTGGCCTTGTTACTAGTTCCAGAAATGGAGATTTGTCAGTTGAATGTAAGAAATTGAGACTGGTTTTGTTGTCTTTTTTCCTTTCTTTAAGAATACAAAGATGACATTTGATGAGAAAGACTTTGGAGAGGGATGTTAAAATGCACAAAGCAGAAATGCTTGGCTGAATGTTGAGAAAAATTACCAGAACAAAACTCAGACCTGCAGATTCATTTAATTTTATGGATCACAGTGCTTCTTCAGGCTTTTTTAAGTCCTTGGAGTGACTAGTTCAATGCTGACAGTCCAGGAAAGTCATTTAAATGCCAATAGGGTTAATTATTGCAGCAGAAATCAAAACATTAAAGAAGAGTATGAWTATATTGTGAAGATCTACATTAGCATTTACRGATGCATATKTATGCAATTTATACACCTAAGGATAGGAATCTCTAAAAGGATATTGAGAGGATTGCAAGCAAACAACCACTTGGAAAAGGCTGGCAAATCCTTGTGATGAATAGTATCAATATAAGCTTAACAATGTTCTCTCAGGTTTTATAAACTCTGTGAATCAATCATAACACACAGAGAATTCACATAAAAAGGTCCCTATTATCTCACTAGGCAATAAAAAGCACRGAAAAGCTACAAAAAAAGGTCTCATATGAAGCTGGTGGATCCAAGCCAGAACCAGAACATCAGGAAAGGTAAACATAATTCACAGAGCTAAAAAAAAATATACAGCAGAAAATTTATTTTTATAAACTTACTTTGTTTCATGGAGTGTCCTTTTTCTAAAACGCATTGGTGCCATCCCAACTCCCRGAAGTCCTGGAGCTTCCTT
This sequence comes from Alauda arvensis, assembly GCA_902810485.1. Classification (NCBI taxonomy): domain Eukaryota; kingdom Metazoa; phylum Chordata; class Aves; order Passeriformes; family Alaudidae; genus Alauda; species Alauda arvensis. The sequence continues at coordinate 1,871,083 of CADDXX010000023.1, forward strand.
GCAAACATCAGAAGGTGTGGACTGCTCTGGATCACTTATAACAGCTCTGACCTCAAAGAGCAGGGAGAAGCCCTTTGACCATTAGTATGGCTGAATTTCAGGTCTTACATATTTTTATGCAGGAAAGAAAACACCCAAGAATAGAACAGTAATACAATCTTGGAGTAATCCCTTAAGCATGCATAGATTTGCAGGCCTAATTTTTCATTTGTTTTTACAATTTTTTATATCTATTTCTCAAAATCAAACATATGCAATAATATTCTGGTAGTGCATTSCTATGTAGTAATGTTACATGCAGATACATATTATTTAAGGTATATTTTCTATATATTYATATAAATCTTAGTATTATGAAGGCTTATGGGGTTTTTCATAATTTCTACTATTTCTGTAAATATTCCATCAGTGATATTCTTTAACCATGGCTCCTTCCAATATCAGTGATATCAGTTACTAGCACTGGCCAGTGACATCACCTCAGAATCATAGAATAGTTTGAGTTGGAAGAGACCTTAAAGACCATCTAGTTCCAACCCCCATGCTGTGGGCAGGACACCTTTCACTAGAGCAAGTTGCTCAGAGCCCCATCCAATCTGTCATCCAACAAAAACATTGCCACTTATTCCCTCAAAGTGCTTAACTACACAGCTGAGAGGATCTCAAAGTCCCAAAAAGCAGAATAGAAACAGATGAACTGGGTTTTGAACATTTTGATATTCTCTGTATCAGTTCAACAAATAAGCAAAAGAAGAGGCCCTTTAAAAATAAAYAAGATGCTTGTTATGCTATTGAAATGGTTATCAGAAGGGAAAAATAATTTTGCATGGATATTATAGTTTTATAAACTTGCTCTCTGATCTATACAGATACATCTTTGTACATATCAGTTACACTGATTTAATTGCAAAATTTGCTCTACTCAAAAAAATATTCAAAACACCTTTGTATTTCCTTTAATAGTTTATTTTCACRTACGTTTTGAACTAATCTTTTATGATTAACATCCTGGTATCTGATACCAATTTGTTTAGAAGTACTGGCAGAGTTATATTTGGAACATAAACAGAGAGATTTTTTTAAATTAAAACTTCATCCTTATGCAGCTTGCAGCACTACTGAATATTTTTTTGACAATTTTTTTATTGAGGGGTTCAGGGTAGGAGAAGGAATACATAGGAAACATTAGACAAAGCAGCAGAAGGAGGTTAAACACAGAATGGGCATCCAGGATCCAAGATTCACAAAGCTGTACATTTAATGCAACATCAGTAATACTGAAACACTTCAACATAATCTGCGTATTTTTAAGATCACCTCTGTAATCATCTTTAAAGGGATATGACAAGCCAAGCACTTATCTGAAAACTGGGGGTTTCTACTCTGTATAGTTCCATAATTTTAATCCTGCTAAATGAGGATTAAAATTGAAATTTAACATTGTGTTTCATGACAGTCTTGTTTCCCTCAGGCAACCTTCTTGTCATTGTCAGYTTTTAAATAGTATAAAAGTGTTAATAGACTTTTAAACCGTATAGGTCATTTAAACTGCCATTGTAACAGAAACAAAGAACTAAAATGGTGAAGTGCAACAACATTTCAACCTCAAAATATTAGGCTTTGATGAGCTGGAACACCAGTGCAGATGAGTCTAGAGATTGTAAACTATGCACAGAATGCAAAATAATCTAGACATACCCACAGATAATTTTTTGTAAGTGCAAAGTAACATGAAACTATAAAACTAGCTTGCATCTCCTTATATTGTCATAACCAGACAGCTTGCATAAAGCCCTGAATTATTAAAGCATGCTTAAAATAGACTTTCTGCACAGAAGCAATGCTTTCCTGAAGCTAAAGGGATAGCAATGAAGGCAGGAGATCTTACTCTACAACCTGGATCAACTAAATTTATGAGTGCCTTTTTTTCCTACATGCCCAGCATTGGTATAACACTCCTTTTTGCCTGAAAGGTGCTGTGTCAGTATTAATAAARGATTAATAAATACTAAAAAAGCTAAGATTTTTAGAAAGGACAATAAATATGTAATTTATAACATCAGGCATCCACATATTTTCTTAAGGTTGCAAGAGGGTTACTTTCGACAGCTAGTGTTATTGTAAAGACCTTAAAATAGGTTCAAATATAAAATTAAACATTATTTCCAGGAAAAAATTAACATACATATGGCACTTTAAACTGATATTTTAAGTTGCATTAAAAAGACTTTTCACTTAAAGAATTTTTGCAAATAACACTACCACATAAGACTTCATAAGACTTGGAACAAGATGACCAAAACACCTCTTAAACAAGAAAACCCAATATATCTAATATATCTAAATTCTTCTGTAGGGAAAATTGAAATTTTATATTATAAATTCATTTACCTACATAATTGATCCACCATAACTTGTTCTACAACAGCCTGTTTTCTCCTTTCTGCAGCAACATCCTCCTGCAATGAAAAACTGGCTGACATATACATAACAGCGGGCACTTCAAATAATAAGTTACCCTTTAAGAGAGCACTCAGAGGTCACAAACTTACCCATGCCACAATTAATAATTTTTTGCATTTTTAATAAAGTTGTATTTGCATAAAAAATAGACATATAATATTCTCTGCTACACACTCAATTTGTCTATGCATATTAGTTGYAATAAATATGAGAATTCTAGTGTTTAAGTTGACAGAAGAAATCCTTATTTCTGTATTGTTGACCATACATTCTGTAAGTACAATAGAGCCTGAGGAGACTCGCATTATTCCAGGTTTCAYGGGTGACACAGATTCCAACTAAGAMAATAAAACTTTACCTCCAGCAATATTTAGTCAAAAAAATTCCTTTAAGACTTAGGCTCAGTTGCAAGATTTTTCTTTCCTGCATGCCACAATAATTTTCTGCTGAGGCAGGTCAATCTGAAAAAGCTTTCAGGAGATCATGCTAAAGGGGAAAGGGRATTAAACATGACCTTATTATTACTTTTATTAGAGTAACACTGAACCATAACCTTGTGCCATTCACTGCAAAGTGGGCAGGCATTGATCATAACCTGTGTACACAGAGAGAAACCAGAGCAGAAGAGGATAGCTCAGGATAGTGTGGAGTCCACCAGCAATAACCAGGCCTCAGTACCTCTCTTTATCTGCCACATTTCTGAACTTTTTTACTGCATTTAAATTTGCCTTTTACTTCAAATAAATAATTTTGTATATGAGGAAATAGGGATTATTGTTACTGAGGTGTTTATGCAACCTTACGGTTTTTTTAGATGTTCTGAAACAACAGAATTAAGATATTTTTCTAATTGGTCTTGTGTGCAAAGCAAATTCAAAAGAGATCAAATCTTTGCATGGATGAAGAACTGAAAAGTTCCCAGGTACCCATAAGAGATAATTCCTAATTCCACAGGGATGTTATGGGTAGAAT
>CADDXX010000023.1:1874602-1897984 GCA_902810485.1 Alauda arvensis
ACCAGACCAGCGGTTGGTTATTCCAAACTGATTATAAGCCTTAGAAGATTTTGAAATTATAAGAGATAGAGGGCTTTTTAGTTTGCTTTCATGTTTTATTTTTGCACTGATCAGAACCTTTTGTTCTGAGTTATTGATTCTTTACCCATTAACTGTTGCAAAAGAYGTATTAAAAAGAATGATGTAAAGTAGGACACGGTGATCGTATAGAACAGTATTTGTCATAACATATTCCATGGACCCTGGCTTATAGACCCAAACCAGTTAGTATGCTGAAAAGAATCTGTTTAAAAAAAAAGAACAAACCAAGAAAACCTTACACCTTAAATTTCAATTGAATATTAGGTCACTGAACATAATCTTTCATGAAACATCTTCCATTCTGCTCTTAGACAAAAGCTCTACTATGAAATYACAAAACTACTACTATGGAGAGCAGAGGCAACCATTGAACTTGCAACAGYTCTCACTGGTAAAAAAGTAATATCTGTTGTTCCATAAATATGAGCATGAAGAGAAAACCAACCTTCTTCAGAGGTTATATATGACATCTACTGGCAATGGACTGTGAATCACAGGATCACGGAACAAACTGAACTGGAAGGGACCTACAAAGGACATCCAGTCTAACTCCTGGCACGACACAGGACCATCCCTGAGTCACACCATGTGCCCAAGAGCATGAGCCCAAACACTTCTTGAACTGTCAGGTTTGGTGTTGTCATCACTTCCCTGAGGAGGCTGTTTCAGTGCCCAGCCACCCTCTGGGTGAAGAGCCTTTTCCTGATATCCAACCTAAACCTCCCCTGACACAGCTTCAGGCCATTCCCTTGGTCCTGTCACAAGAGTGGAGAGATCAGTGCCTGCCCCTCCTCTTTCCCTCATGAGGATGTTGAAGACCACACTGGGGTCTTCCCTCAGTCTCCTCCAAGCTGAACAGACCAAGTGACATAATCTGCTCCTCATATAGCTTCCCCTCAAGACCCTTCACCATCTTTGTTGCCTCCTTTGGACACTCTCTAAGAGCTTCATGTCTTTTTCATAGTGTGGCCCCCAAACCTGCCCCCAGCACTTGAGGTGAGGCTGCCCCAGCTCAGAGCAGAGCAGGACACTCCCCTCCCTTGCCCAGCTGTGATGCTGTACCTGATACCCCCCAGGACAGGGTTGGCCCTCCTGGCTGCCAGGGCACTGCTGGCTTGTGATCAACTTGCCATAGACCAGGACCCCCAGGTCCCTTTCATGGCACTGCTCTGCAGCATCTCATTCCCCAGCCTGTCTGTGCATCCTGGGTTGTCCTGTCCCAGGTGCAGAATCTGGCACTTTTCTCTTGTTGAACTTCATCTGGTTGGTGATTCCCCAACCCTCTGATTTGTTGAGTCTCTTGGCAAGGCCTCCCTGCCTTTGAGGGAGACAGCAGCTCCTTACAGCTTTTTTATCATCTATGAACTTACTCAGTATCCCTTCCAGTCCTGTGTCCAATTATTTATGAAGATAYTGAAGAGCACAGGGCCTAAGATGGAGCCCTGCAGAATCCCACTAGTGAACTTTCATCCCAAAATACAGAAAAATCAAGAGAAGTTCTAGTGTAACATTTGACTTTTTGTTAATGATTGCAGTAAAAGGACATGTTAACATTGTGTATTCTTAAGCAAAAGTTTCAAGTACCTTAAAATGAAATACCAACAATTGAGGCAACATATACAAAATGGAATTAATACACATGCAGTTRCTACTCTTTTCCAGCTTTTCCCAGTATTCTACCACTATCAGAAGGTGGACCTAGTAAAGCCTGAGATGGCCCTCAAAAGAGAGAGTCAGCCTTGCTGACCATGAGTGCTAATGAATAGCAAAAGGGCTTCTGAAGGCCCCAGTAACACTGCTCAGACATCTGCTGGCTTTATTTTAAAGCATGGCAGCTACAGAATATATTCTATTTTGTGGTTCTGCACTGCTCCCTTTCTCAGGGCTTTCACTGTACTTGCTTTAGCATTAAGTAGATACTCTGAGGATACTTCAAGACTTTTTTCCATTATCTTTAGCCAATAGTATAGATTTTTTAATTTATTCTAAAAATAAAAGCTTAAGTACTTTCTCAAAAGAYTTTCTTATCATGAAAATTAAGAGTGACCTCAGTAGACCAACATCTGCTCTCACTTCAACAAGACTAGAAATCAACTAAATGCTTGCAATGATGCAAAATTCAGTGCATAATGATGAGCAAATAAAATGAAGTAAAATTACTATTTACCTTAAAAAAYCATAAAATTTCTCATGGCTTAATATTCCATGAGAAAGTAAGAATGCAYAACCCTTTTCAGCAATACCTTCAAAAACCAGTTATAAAAGCCATCACTCTGCCTATGCAAATAGTGAATCATGTAATATCAAATCAAGGTTCTTCATCAGTCTAAATGATCCTAAATTCAAGGCCTGGTCTCAGACAGACAAGATTCCTATTGTTCAGTCCCAATAAGAGTAAAATTCACATCCAYGCAAAAAATTAAAGAAGCATATTGGGTACATCCATGCAAGGAAAGTTTCAATTCCCCTCTCTGCATGCTAGTTTCCAGATTTCAGGGCTCCCTCCTTCCCTCAGAAAGGATCTGACAAAAGATCAGAGTAAAAGCAATTGAAAGGAGAGGCTAAGGGAGCTTGGGTTTGTTTAGTTTGCAGAACCAGCAAGCTAAGAGGCATTCTGAAGAGAAGTTACGAGGAAAAGAGAACCAAACTTTTTTTGACAGAAGCCATTCTGTCAAAATGAGATAAAGGTTACACACTGAGCCTTGGGAGGAGTGGTTTGGACAATAGGAAGAACTTGTTCACACAGAGAATAGCATGTCACATGAAGATGGTGCTTAGAGACACTGTAAAAGCTCCATTCCTAGAGCTTGAAGACACAACCAAAATTATTACTGACTTAGTCTAATACTAGCTGACAGAATTATGGAATYCATGGACCATTGACTACATGCTCAGCTAAAAGCTACAGATCAGAGGAAATCATAGAATCATAGRACATCCTGAGCTGGAASAGACCCACAGTGATCATCAAAGTCCAACTTCTGACACTGAATGTAACATTATGTTTAGATTCACTCAAYTACCTCAGTTATTCTTAGTTGTATGAATGTATCCAAATATATTACTCATAATTTGTGTTCCTATTTATATAGATTACTGCATAAAATGCAAGCACTGCAGATAAGATTTTAAAAATGCCCACTGGATTGCTCMGTTCAGCTCCCATTGAAAGAAAAGTTTAATTATTTCTATGGGTGCAAATACTAGACCCAAATCCCCAAAGGCATAACTTCTGTTGAACATCTGTTAAGGCATTCTCTGCATCTAAGTGGTTAGCAGCATAACACCACTCCAAATACTTACAGCTTCTGATTTCCTTATGTTGTGCTGCATATGATAAGGCTTGTRTGTATAGCATTGTTGCAGGAGAGCTGTATCAAGAGTTTCAAAATCATCATGYCCATCTTCAAGCTGTGTACCCTACACGAAAATACATTCTTTTTATAAYTCAAATTTAATGAATTGTAATAAAAACAAACTAAAAAGCCCACAAATGTTTTCCTCAGCAATTTATTTAAAAGTACTACTTTCTTTCTTCTTTACTTTTTGAAGTGWCTACTTCTTCCACTTCATGGTAATTAAAAGAGAGTTTTTTTAAGCCTAGCTTTCTACAGAAACTGAACTTACAAGGAAAAACTAGAGAGCAAGATTTGTATCTTTTGAATACTTACCAGTTTTCATTCATACTGAAATAAATAATAAATTTTAAAATCTCAAAAATACTGTGTTCCTACAAGTTTGTGAAAATACAGCAGCAAGTCAGAGAAAGAAGACTTTAGCATTTTTTAGAATAATTTAGGAGAAGACAAGAAYGCATCCTTTTTCTCAGGAACAGCCAAGTGGAAGCAGAGGATTTGCTGTTAGGTATAAAGCTCGAAGCTCACTGTAGAGATAGTGCTTTGTGACCAGGGAAGAAGTTAAATACAGCCTAGACAGGGAAAAGCCAAAGCATGATACTGGTTCTAACAGACTTGTAAACCAGTCCCAGGGTATTACAGAAATATTTTCTACATGGGCAATATGAAAAAAGAAGGATACAGGAAGGTTTTACAGAACTCAGGAAGGAGGTAGCATAGGAAAGAAATCAAAAGAGTAGGTTTTGTTAGCAATCTCCTCCATGAGCACTTTCTTTACATAAAAGACAAGTTGTTACAAGTTCCACTAATCAAGCAAAAAATATGTACTGAAACATTTTGATCTAKTCTTCTAATCAGGTAGTGATAACACAAAAAATTTTTCTGATAGACATCATATGAAAATCTGCGAGAAGAATTAACACACATGCTTCTAGTGCTTAGCAAGTATCTTTCTGGAATCCAGTCCTGCTTTTTCTCTCCCAGCATACATTTGCCATCTACTTCATCATTTTCAGATTAACTTGGCTGCTCCTGTAAATACCATTTTGAAGGGCTTGCAGTAGGGCATATAAAGGAGTAACTCCTTGAAAAGCATATTATATGAGTGTCAAACCAGTACATTAGAGTGGAACCATYAGAAAAGAAAAAACACCAAACTATAAAAAAATCTTCAGAACAGAAAATCTTATCTGCCACCAAACATTAAACTAAACCACAAAATGCCTCAAGTTTATWTTCATTCACCTCTTATTCACAGAATGTTTATTAATAGGTTTTTTTTTTCAAGTTCTCCTTTATCTGATCACTAGAAGCATGACTATGAAGAGAAAGCCCTTTAAAAGCTATCTACAATATCTGAAACAATCTTCCTTTTGAAAAWCTTTCCTTTTTCATTCTACTGAATGTTAACAAAGTAAGTTTAGTAAATTTTAGTAAACTCATTGTCATTCATCACAAGCCTTTTCTCTGAGAACAGTATGGTCCACCAACATTTGCATACTTAACTTTCCATTAAGATTCTTAAATGGTCATCTACCCTCAGCAGAATCCAGCATTYAACCAGTCCTCACAATGTTCCCTACTTACATTTCCTGCTTCCTTACACCTACAATGATGCATCTTTCCCTGTTCCACCACTCTCCTCCACTATTTCTTCCAAACAAGAAAGTTGGGATTTTTCACCCCTTTGTTTTCCAGTTTCTCTCCACTAATCTTCCCTTCTTTGCACCTTAATTCAAAAACACACGAGAAACCTGGCAGAATTAGTATTACGGCTTACAGTCCAAGTGTACTGAATCTTATACAACATCTTAGCAAAAAGTACAGATAAGATCTTTAACTGTTTTAACCCCATATTCCTTTGCATTTTCAGTGTTAATAGTTCTCTAAGGAACAGATTAAATCTTTCATTTCTCCTTTCTAAAGTCCTATATATAGTCCCAATTTACAGGATAATAATTAAAATACTTCTAGATTAAAAAAAAAAAAAAAGCTTGAGTGAATTTCTCATTTTGGCAATAACACTCTACCAAGATCTTCCTGCTGTCTCTCTTCGTATAGGCTGTAAATTCTTCCTTATCAATCTGCTAATCTTCAGGCTCAGGTCAGAGGTGCACTAAGAAGACCAATGTTACTTTCTTTACCAGAAAACACAACCATACATAAATTCTCAGAGCACCTCAGCTTCTTGCTCTGCAACAACCTACCTACAGTTTATTTTCTCCTCAACATTAGATGCTTAAATTACATGGTTTTATTTCTTTACAATAAAACCATGTAATTAATTGCATACATGTACAAACCTTTCCAAAGAGTGCAATTAAATAGTGATGTACATTTGCTATTTAAAAATGCAATTTCTACTTTGCCAGCTACCTTTATTGAAGTGTCTGRATACTGGAGGTGGTCTTTTTTCCCTTCTACAATTCTCTGAGGATGCTGCTTATATTCTTCCTTTGCACCTGCTTCATGCTGACCATGCTCCAGTTTCGATCTGTCTGTGGGCGATGGCAGACCTTCTGGTCTTGTCTTCTGCTCCAAAACAGAATGTTAAAGCAATGACTAATCAATATAAAAGCCTCTGGCTGGTCTATTGAATGAGTTGAATATTGAATTGAATCCTATCCAGTATAATGTCTGAAACTTCTTGACATGATGCTTCAAATTAAGAAAAAATGCWAACAGGACTGCATATTAAGGCTTAATTCCCATTGAGTTCTTCAAAATCTACGATTTATGAATCTAAAAATTATACACTCAAATGGCTTTACATCACTTTTAAAGAAAGAGATCAGATTCAATGGTTCTGCCTTATCACTAATATGGAAATTCTGACATTTGATTTTAGGATGGCTGAAAATAGATGGATGGATGTTTTTTGGTCAGAAGTTCCAATACTCTTGTATGGCAGATGAGAACTGGGACACTGCTCCTTAGAACAACATCAGCTGCACAACTAAGTACCTTACTAACCTTACACCCATTTCAGGGGTCTGCACAGCAGTAGAAAGGGCAGCAATGACAGAAGTCCAAGATTCYATTCTCTTCTGTCTCTCTGAGTAACTAACACCTTCAATATTTAAGTTATATTCCTTCAGTGCTAACAAAAGTAAGGTGGCCTTCTCTAGCATCTCTACTCAACACTTGCAACTCATCTTGCACCAAGTKTTACAGTCCTGCTCTAGAAAACCATTTCTCAAAACCCAGAGAGATTYATGCTTTTGAAGAGACAACTTTCTCCTTCAAAAGAGGATTCACATCCCTTTCCTGGTTAATTCCTGAATTATAAGARTATATTTAAATTTTTCTTCCAAAAGTGACCTATTTTAGGAAGATTTACTTACACAGTTACTGAAGAAGCTGGAATCTATCTGGCTCAAGGAAAGCTTGGTCAGAGCCCCAGAAGCAAGAAATGCAGAAATAAAGGCCGCTCAGAGGAATTCATTAAAATATGTTAAAACAGCTTGAAAATCTTCTCCATAAAAAAAAAAAAATATGGGAAGCAAGTCAGGCATAAAAGGGAGAGAGGAAGAGGGAGAAAGGGAGACAGAGAGAGACAAAAGAGAAAAAGGGTAAATAAACAGAAGATACATTCCAATACATTGAGCAMTCAGTATTTAAGACATAATGAAGGCAGAAAGGAAGCAAGAAGAGATAAAAGAAAGTAGAAAAGACAGATAAAAGAAAGAAAAGAAAGGGAGAAAGACCCCAAGAAACAAAGCCACACCAACCTTCCATTAGCACTCCTGCAACTTAACACAGTTATACATATGAACTTTGTTTAAAAAAAAATGGTACAGCAAGCAGAGTAACCATAAGCATCCAGACCCAAAAAGGCCATGACAACTGAAGCATGCTTGCACTGCACATTTACAAGGCAGCAGAAAGGAAAACAACCTGAGTTACATGTTTTCAGTTACATCTTGAGACATGTATAAATTCCTGTGCTGGGCACATATTCCAAAAACTAGCACATTGTTAGTACATTATTTTAACAAGATCAGAAAAACACCATTTCAGTTTTTATTTAAATAAATTGTTTTCCAAGTAGAGAAACCATTTGGTTATATAGGAGAACATACAAAATAGTGATCTTGGCAGATTCACCTTGAACTCCAGCCAAACTGGAGTTCTGCCCTTCAAGTTAATATATTATATGTTTCAAGGAGCACAGGTTATGTACAAATTATTTTAAAATTGGTTTTCCTTCTAGTCAATATCCTCAGGATTCTTTTAAAATGCTCATTTGTATATTTCTTAGGTTTACATAAATATTTTTTAAATAATGGAATTTTAATCAGTGCATTTTAATAGTTCCTCCAATAGCTTGTTCCTGTCACATAAAATAAATTTTAAAATATTACATTTTCAGACCATATACTATAGTACTGAATTGATAAGACTTTTTGTCAGTCTGTATTTTTTCAACTTCTTTACCTCAACTTTGTTCTGACACAATTTTCTAGACACCTGTTTAAAGGAAAACAGGAAATAAGATGTGTCATGATCAAATAWAAAAAGTCACATTTATTTTGTTCATACTTAATTCAGATATAAGAATTCAAAAGAACTCTTTTCCTGCATTCAGGGAAGTAAAATAAATGAGTAATTAAATTAACTTTTAAAAATTTTATAGTGGATATTGATCCTGAACAGTGTTGCACTGTACTGTAAACCAGAATATTAGCATCTGGGATATTGATTTTCCTTGAAAAACACCTAGGACTAGTGGTGATTAATTTTTTAGTCATCCAGGGGGAAAAAAGCTAACATGATGAGGAAATTTTAACAATAAAAGAGCGCCAACAAATAAGACGTAATTCCAAAGTTTATGTCACAGTTCTGTTTTAAAGACAACAGCCCTAAGAAAAACAGTTTTCTTTTCACCAGGAGTAACTACTGTTCCACAGAAATAATACTTGGTGTTTGTAAACATGGATTTTTTTCTTCAATCATGCACTTACTACTACTAATCTTAGTTATTACCACTATTAATATATCTCTTAATATATAAGTACAACAAAAGGGTAAGTGCATCAATCAACAAAGAACTAAGCTATGTAATAAAATCTTTTTTTCTAAATATTCTAAAGAATCTCAATAAAAGGACTTGGCTAAAAATACTTTGGACCAACAGCACTTGCAGATATGAGCTTAACCAAAAGGGGAAAAAAAGAACTTAGGTAAGAAAATACATGTGTGCTTTTCTAAATTACTGCTAAAGGGGTATATAATAAAGATATTTGTATTGACAGACTGACATGTTGATGCTGTGCATATGGAGTTTGTGATGACATTCTCCACCCTGAAGATGAATCTACCTGGCACATGTGAGTAGAACTTCCAGTGTATGGTCTGTAAGAGTCMCCATCCTAAAATCACAGGAAAAAAAGGACAAGCAATCATGATTGATTTMTATTCAGTGATACTTTTTTTTTCAGGATACAAATTCCTGAAAAATGTGAATTCTAAAAACTTTGAGAAAAATATTAATTTACAATTACCTCTTCATCATTATCTCCCAGCCTCCCTAGATCTAGGCACGGCACCCTGCAGGGAGTTAAAACAATTTTAACAGCAATAWATTCTCTTATTTTTTTACTATATTAAAAGCACTGCCTACTAGTTATTATTAGGTCCTTCACAAAAATTTCCCTGCAACTAGATATGGCCTACTCAGCAAATCTCTATTAGCCCCTCTTGCTTCAGCTGTGCACATGGCCACTGAGCTTCTCTTCCCCAGTAGCAGAGTACCATGGCAGCCAAAAAGGACCCTTCTACTCCTACACTGGCTTCTCTTCATTCCCCAACAGGAGCTACTGCAACAAGACCATAAATCAGGGATACCTTACTCTTGTCCTCCACAGCACACCTGTGTCAACATTCCTCTATAATCAGTCAACAGAGAGGCAATAGGGAAGCAATTGCTACTTGGGATGCAAATCTTCTGAACTTTCCATAAGAGATTAACACAGTAGAAGACAATCATACTTAAATTCTGCTTAAAGAAATGAAAACATCTCCAATTCATCAAAGCATCTCTGTGCCTTCAGCCTTCACTCCAGGTATATTGCAGAACACCATGAATACGTATTTTTTTATATTTTACCACCAGCATTTACAAGCAACTGTATTATAACTTCTTGGAATAAGAGAGTTCCTTATTTTACAGTCCTTTTTTTTTTTTTGTAATTATATGATGACAGACAGTACACAGAAATTGGAATTTTTTGACTTTGGTTAGAAGAATCAAAGGTCATAGTCACACACACTTATAAAATAATTACATACATTGGCTTTAAGGCATTTCAGTAAACAAAACTGACTAAACTATCAATCATGGTCCTTGGAAGAGTAGATGTTCCTTATGTGCCAAAGTCACTGTAAGGTTTTAAATTTTAAAAGCACAAAACAAATTTCCCATTGCTGGTAAAAACCCTGCACAACAGTTTCTCTGTATTTTTACTGCAATATTTGTAAAAGCAGTCAGTAGGTAAAATGGCATTCTTCTCCATTTGCAGAAACATTAAAAATATTCAAGAAAAACAATGTATAAATATGTAAGCTCTGAGTGACACCCTCTGAAGAGGATGGAGCCAGGTTCTTCTTGGTGGTGCCCAGCAACAGGACAAAGGGCAATGGGCAGAAACTGATGCACAAGAAGTTCCACCCAAAAAAACTTCTTCACCACAGGTGACTGAGCACTGGAACAGGTTGCCAGAGAGGTTGTGAGTCTCCCTCACTGGAAATACTCAACAGCTATCTAGATGAAATCCTGAGCAATGTGCTCTGGGATAACCTTGCTTGAGCAGGGAGGGTGGACCAAATGGACCAGTGGGTTAGACCCAGTGTGGTCTCTTCCATCTTTACCCATTCTGTTATTATATCTCCACTCAGCCAAATGTAAATCAACTTAATTCTAAAGTAAATAATGCATCAAATATTCTACTTCAAATATAAATCACAGAAAACAAACCTATGATGATACATTTCATGGAACACTAAGTTGCATGTAACTACAAATGCAAATGCATTGTGTTAAAAATACACACAATTAAACAAGCTGATCAGAAAATAGAAGCAGACTTACTCTGGTGGGCGAGGACTGTGTGTAGCCTGTCTATTTGGTCTCCAGCCCTGAAAGAATGATACATTATTATATAACCTAGGGGATCCAGATTAAAATACATAGTTCTCCCTTTCAATTTCCCCTGAAATATATTAAAATTGATGGCTCAAAGTATCTCTCCAACATACCTGACTAAGACACTACTAATAAGGGGAAAAAACCAAAACCTTCTCATTGAAAGCTAATCCTTCCACATCATGAGACTAAAAGATTGAATATTCATCATAACAGAAAGATTTCCAGCCATTAAGAATCTAGACAGCATCCACATCAGCTATTAATAACACATTAAAATAATCCACGTTCCTGAGGCTCTGTACCGTCACTGCTCACAAGGCTTTAGGTCACTTTGTCCTTGTTGGTTGGGAATCAATCCTTAAACCAAAACCACAAGACTGACAGCCAGCTGGCTCACATGGAGCTAGCTCAGACCCCAAAGAACCCCTGATATTTGGTGTAACTGTTTCATCTCAGCTTTACTATAGCAGTCGTGATGATGATTAGGCACTCGACTTGATTTATTTTGCAAAGCTGCATACCACAAAGATCTCCAAACTCAACTGAGCAAGAACATAGCAAGAAAAAAAGACTCAAGCCAAAGCATCCCCTATCCCCCTATGGCTTTTGAAAACAGCTAGCAGCAAATCCATAGGGAAGGCTGCTTGGGACAAGCACAACGTAACAATTCACCTAACTGGCCTCCCAGTATAAAAAAAATATATATTTGAGAACATTCAGAACCAGAGCTAACATTTTTGCTTTCACACTTCCCAGCTCATAAATCTCAGCATCACAGCCTAAACTGAGCAGAATCCTATTTCCAGCAGTGCCCGAACATCCTTCACGATCTGAGAGCAAGCACGGAAGTTTAACTCCTTTCTTGCCATGCAACCCTGTCTGTAGCTGCTCCCGAAGCAGAAGCTCGGCAACACCACCCTCTAGTGACTCCAGGACCCGTCCGGGCACCCAGCTTTGAGGGCTCTCCACACGCAATGAGCACCGCCACCGCGTGGTCACCTACGTAAGAYTGTCAAGGCACCAAAACCAAGCCATCACATCTCACATTTATCTTTTTTTCTGTACCATTTCAACTGTGGTGAGGTAAAGAACACAGCTAATTCTAGATGTTAAAGCCTTAATGTAATTCCTTTTCTAGAAGGCAACAAATCAGGAAGAAAGCAAGCAARAAACATTGTGAACACTGGGGTGAAGCACATGATTTCAGCATGATTTTAATTTCAAATTTATTTTTGTRAACTACCAAAAATCATGTGGACTAGAGTCTAAATTTGGAAACTTAGTTGCACAAGAAAGAAAAAAAAAAAAAAAAGGATACGAGTTTAGAGAAAAAATGACACTTCTTTTCTTTTACAACCTACACTAAATGCCCCAAATGTTCTTGTCCACAGGTATTTAATTTTCAAAAACCTGGTTAAAAAATTAACAGTAACATTATAACACTGTTTTTATAAAAGGTCTTTTTTCATTCCCAATCAAACTGAAAAGAAGACCAGCAACTTGGCAGTCAAACTCTAAGAATTCCTGATGGGGTCATGCAACAAATAAGGARGTAAAATGGGTGCCTGGGGGGCTGAGGGAGGAATAGCAATTAACTTTAGTTTATGGACATAAAGTACACAKTATCTGTGAGAAAAATCAACTGGTACTAACAACATTAATATTTACCTTAGCAGTAAGGAAAATAATGGCCCTAAGAATCCAAGATCATAGTCGTAGGGACTATGAAAAGCTAGCCCTAAGGTTTCTACTACAGTGAACCTGTGAGGGTTGCACACTTACCCTATCTCAAAGTGTAGACTATTTGGAATACCTGGAAAACATCATTTCCCTTCATACTGAACACAGAGCACTGAGATTCCATTTTCATGTTGACTTAAAATCATGCCTTTTCAAATTATATTTTGGGGGCCGTTTTACTTTATTGCTGTCTTGCAAACAAAAACACAGACACACCTGTTGCCAGTTTCACCAACAGCCTGAGACAGCACATGTTCAAATCTCTGCTGCTCTTAACTACAAGTACTAGTTCATTCTTAAATTCCCCACATTCCAATTAAGTACTCAGAGTAGCAGTTATTCTAGGATAGCTGTTTATATTGGAATTTCTCACCTTCATTTGAGAAGCTGTYGTACTCAACTATCCCTTTTCAACAAAAATAATTTCTTTAAAAGAAGTCTTCTCTATAGAATGGATTTTAAACTAAAACTACTTCTGAGGTATGATTAAAATATTTTTTAAATGCCAAAGTAAGGAAGAAAAATAATCACAAGCCTTCCATTGACTACCTGACATTTCTTCCCCCTCAATGACAACTCAGCCTTCCTTGGAGGGGATGAAGCAACTCCTTTAACTTCCAAATCCATGTAAATTCAATGACAGCTTTCAGAAAAAAACTGAAAAACAGAAAATACTATTGAGAAAAACATACATTCTTTTATCCAAGTACTTCTGGAAAAAAAAAAAAAAGCTAATGTATTAGAAAGAATTTTGGTATTGCYTTCAGCAAGCTATGAAATGCTTGGTTTCTCTTTTTCACTGCCTCCTAATTTCAGTCTTTTATTACTAATGCTTAAGCAGATTCCTGCTCAAATTTATGGGTTTTGCCCTCTTTCTATTACACTTATCAATACCTTCTTATTTCAGTATTACCAATTTGTTGCTCCTTGACAACATCAAGCCTTTTGTACTCTGCACATAGAACTGCTGCCTGGCTCTCCATCGCTCAATGCCCTGGGAACATTTCAGGAAGACGTACGGGCCGTCCCGGCACACTGCCAGACTCCGAGCGCTCCAGGGTGACATTGCCCCAAACATTCCCGYCCTGCTGGCTTCTCCTTCCACGCAGCCACCTCTGAGCCAAAACCCCGCCGTTTGGCTCCCATCAATCAGGCGCTCCATTTCCAAACGAAAGGGTAGCGGCACTGTGCCGTTCCCACTCCCAAACACCCTTTCCCAGCAAGAGCAGTGCTGCAGGGCCCGCTCGGAGCCGGGCACAKGGCGCCGGGCGTCCGCACAGCCCTCCCAGCAAACCCCTTCCCGGGGCACGGAGAACGGCCGCGCACGGCCGGGAGGCTCTCCTGACACGGGGCATCCTCCCGCCTGAGGGCTCAGAGGGGACACAGCCTTGTTGTACTTAAAGGTTCATACGCTGAGATTACTTTTATCAAACAGCAATGCTGTAAAAGGCGGAATAAATATTATGAGCTCGGCAGCTCCACGGAAATGATGCATTTTCCCAAGAGAGGCGCGGGCAGGGTCAGGGGCTGTGTCTCACCGGAGCGGTCCCACGGCTGGCGGACAGCRCCGTCCCCGCACCCCGCACCGTCTCCACGGTGCCCGCGCCCCAGCTGCCCGCTACCGCAGCGCGGAGGGGCCAATCCGAGCCAGGCCGCGCACGGAGTGGCGCAAGGTGCGCCTCGGCGGAGCGGGGAAGCGCAGTTCCCGATTGCTCCACCCGGCCCTCCCTCCCCGCGCCCACGGGTGGCTCTGCCCGCCCTGAGGCCCCTGCAGCCCCGCCAGGACAGGCGGGCGCTTACATATCCCACGGGCTCTGCCCCCGGCAAACCCCGGCAGCTGCAATCGGAGACCTCGAAACTGCGGCGAGACAGCGCACGGTGTGTGTTTGTAACTTGGCTCAGAAATACAGCCATTGCCCCGAGGTGGGTCAGAGCCGTTCAGACAAGGGCTTCAAGTGTCAGCAGCATCCGAAGACTCGCGGAGGTGAATGATTCTAACAGTGATGATTCAAACACTGCCCCAGGTATTTGAATCGTCACCGGCACCAGTACCAGGAAGGAGCAGGACTGACCTGCATCCTGAACACACCTCGGCAATGCAGCACACCTGTCACCCACTCCATCGCTCCCTCAGATCAATGGCTTGGACAACAGTTCACTTCATTTATTAGGTATTTCAAAGAAAAACCTCCATGAAACTGTTATTTTTGGGTTTTTTCAAACAGTTTCAGTTGTCCTGACTGACCAGAGCAACATCAATTATTTTTTAAAATCCAACTGTATCCAAGTGCCAGTTCTGATTCACCCCTTCTGTAGTGGGGAAAAAATCTGCCACCTCTTGAGAAACCCTGGCTCTGTAGTCAATCAGTTTTCCAAAGTTAGGCAAAATCTCACTTAGTGCAAAACTACTAACACACTGRTGCTAAGAATGTATTTCTGGATGCTGCTACTTCCAAGCCTGTGTGATCCAGTTTTAGAACTAAACACATACCATGTTTCTACACCAGAATGAACAATTCATTCCATTTCAGTGAGTGACATGATAATAAATTTAGTCCCTTTAAGTACAGTACATTTCCTCCATAAAAACAATGTCACGTGCTATTTTTCTGTAAGAATAAGTACGCCAGAAGAGTTCAGGCATCATAACTGGCCTACTTAAAAGCTAGGCAATTATAAAACAGAAAATCTAACAGTGCTGTACTGTCAGACCTACCTCTAAGGCAATTCCTCTTATTAAAGGCTGGCAGTACCATAGGTGTGTGCATTAAGTGAACAAAACGATGAGTAAATAATGAAAGCATGGACAAAAACTATTCTGGCAAAGGAAAATAAATGCTTTTCCTAATACTGACCTAAAAAGGTATGTTTTATCAAGTTGGCATAATGTATTGAAAAAAGATCCCATGCCCCACAGCTCTTGAATGGTACACAGCAACACATCTGTTAATTCTGATGTAAAAAAAATGGTATTAAAATTAATCAAAAGGTCAGATTCTATGGTATTAAAATAAATGTGAMTCAGAGATGCCGAACTAATGGGTATCGATCAGTTACTAGACAGATGCTGAGTTTAACCAGTGACAAATGGGTAAGAAATTAAGTGATCCAGTGTAATACATTAGGGATTAAGTTGACATACAAAACTAAACATCATTACTCAGGAGAGTGAAATTCAGACATCATTATTTTCATAAAATGCCCATGGCTAAAATTCTCTCTCCAAATAAAGAAACTTAACTATGAATGAGTATCAGAGACTTAGCCCGTACTGCTTTTCACRCTCCCAGAGAAAAATTTTCCACAAAGAGCTGAATTCATCAGTGCATGCTCTTTAATGAACTCAAGACACAGTTCAAGTGGTATAATGTGTTCTAATTAAAATTATGAAACATCTATTCTTTATAGTCTCAATTAGAAGATATTATAATATTCTAGTGAAGCATCAGATATAATTACAGTGCATTATATACAGAGTACAGAAATATTTTTTTAGGGAAAAATAAATAGAAAAAATATGTAAACATCCTGAGTAAAATTCTGCTGCCACTGAAGTCAGTTACAGAATTGTCATAGATATGAGCAAAGGCAGTATTTCRCCCCTCTTTTTAAAGCATATAGCAGTGCACATAACTTCAGTTTAAAGTGCATACAACATTATAAAAAGAATTCATAAGCTTTTGGAAGGTTTACATATGCAGATTCCATTCATATCKATTGCGTCTCCTCAGTCCCATCTCTTCTGATTCAATGGCATCCTTGCTTATCATTTCTTCTTCTTCTACAGCATCTGGCTCAAAATGATGTATTTCACATTCACTGTGTAATTCATGCTCTTCTATTTTGTAATCATTATCAATATCCTCAAGCAAGTCTTCATTACAGTCATCTTCTCTGTTGTCCATTTCTTTCTCTTGAGAATGCTCAGTAAATGACTGAATGAGATCTTCAAGTTTCTCATTGCAAATGTGTCCAAGATCTTAAAATTCCCCAAAAATAACCAAAATTAATGGTAAGGCTCTGAATTTCAGGGCCAGTTTATAAGTAAAATACTTTTTAATTAGTTTCTGTTTTCATCTTTTTTTAAGACTCAAATAATACAAAAATTGCCCAGATTTCTAATGGACCATTCTTAACATATAAGATTTCTTCTGGGCTACTAGGCAGCTCTTGGAAGTCTCCAGTTTAAACTAACATACAATTTGCTGTTTAGTTTATCCAAGCATTACTCACAGCCTCAGAGGTCCCCACTTGGAAATCCTTTGCCTAATGTTAGCTCAGTACTAACAGACTGCTGAGGAAGTGATGTTCCAAAAGCCTGTTTTATCAAAACAGAATGGACTGTGTGGTCCATCCCAGTTCAATGTCTTGAGCACCTATTCTTAAATAAATCATGATGTATCAAAAATCTAGACTTGGATACATCTCAAATAGGAAGAACAGTATTCCTCCAGAACAAAACTAATTCCACATGAACTACCTAAGGTACAGGAGCTAAACATTATTAGTCAAATCTATTTATTCTTTTAAAATATGAACCAGTTAATTACCTATCTGTCTGAGAATTAAATTACCTTTCATCTTGTTTTCTGATTTATCCAATCCACTTTCTTTCATCAGTCGTCTAATTGATTGGAGCTGTGTCATTATTTCATCTTTCTGCTCACAAGCTAAAGCATTAACACTAGAATAAAAAGACARATGTCTTTTATAAAAAGCTGAAAGKTTATCTTGGAAGGGAGTGCTTGATAATAATACACTTACTGCAATATTTCTTTCTGTGCATAAATACCATAGTTAAGTTTGTGAAATGTTTAGGTCAAGCTTTCCTTTGAGAACTGTCTCTTGAGAAGTGGGGAGGCCATGATGTCATACAACTACTGAATGTCACTGAACTCTAACATTAGAACCCCAAGGCCAAGTAATGACTACTGAAAGAAACAATTACCCAAAGTACTGTTATTAGTAGTACAACAATGCCTAATACAGAACTTRAGAGTTTGAAGGCTTTTCTCACTTGAGGTTTTTTAACTCTCCTCCCCATCATTACTAAATTTGTTAGGCAAACTGGCTAGTGAATTTGCTGCTTAATAGTTTTAGCACATATCAAGTTCAGAAGTATGCTGAAGAAACAATCAGGAAATTCTGCATGTTTTAACCTGTATTTCATGAAGAATGTCAGTCTAGAAAATTAACTGCATGGGAACTTTTATTTCTAGTAGATAAGTAAGGCTCTAGCTTCTTAAGAAAAGAACTCCCCTAAAACTACAAGGAGTTTTTCTATTACTGAKTCCCTTGTCATACTACAATAGACAAGTTTTATTTCACTGAAATACACACACTTCACAGAATAATTTCAAAACACAAAAATAAGCTTTTTTGTGGACCACACAGAAAAAAACACTATTTTTTCTTATAATTACATCTCGAAGAAGAAACTCACTCTGCTACCAAAATCTAATTCCAACAAGGGCTTTCAAATGCTACTGAGTTTAAGTGTAATTTCACTATTAGTCTCCTTGGTCAATATTAAAGTTCCTCTTGTTAAGCCACAGTAATATGATCATATGTCTTCTGAATTTATGTTTGATGAACAAGAGATAGGGAGGTATCTGTGAAAAAGTTCAAATGGCAGAATTGGTATTACCTGCAAAAGGCTACAGAAACAATAAGTAACCAAAGAAGGTTCCTAAAACTGTTCCTTACCTATATATAAAGATCATTTTAAGAACTCTTTGTTAACATTTAGGCAAATTTCAATATTCATGAAACGACACTGAGTTGTTTTTTTTTTAGAAACACTCACCAGTTTGAAAGTGGATCCAACTGAGTCAATAAAGAATTTAACATTTTCTCTGTCTGTGCTAGATGTTGCTCTAGTTCTAAAAGTTGATGCTCTAACAAAAACAAACACGAACAAAAAAAAATACAACAAAAAAAGAGGGAGGTGGGAGGGGAGGGGAGGGGAGGCAGAGGGGGAGCAGGAGAGAAAGAACATTGTAAAAAATATCTTTACAATATCATCAGGATATTAATTTGTATTTTTCATTGGACAGATTCAAAACCAGAAAGCTTCTTTCATCTAYAAAATTCTACAATATGAAAAGGCAGTGGTGGGGATAAAAACAGAAGCCTTATTACGTGTGAACAGAAGTCCTTTCCACCCAGTAACCTATCTCCAACAATGCCCAAACAGAGGACACCCTTGTAGAAACTGAGCAAGAATGCGGTGTTCACCTGCCCAGTCACAAAAACTATGCAGCTGCAAGACTTCCTGAGATGTAAGCACTGTATTTATACTCAATATGCTTTCATGTGTTTGTCTATTCACACCTTACAAATATATTTAATGCTTAATGCATAGAATCAAGAGAAGTCGCTCCTCCTAAAATGAAATTAAACTTTGAAGAAAGAAGAATGCAACACACAAGGATGATGAGTAGGCACTGTAGCAAATCACTGCTGAGCCTCATTACAGACCTGGTGTACACAGGCACCAAAAGATGCTGCTGGTTGTTTAATTCACTAAAAATGTATCTATACAAGCATCAACTTTGAATGCTTGTGACAGGTTTCTCATTTGGCTTAGATACCATAAATGGTCTCTATAATTGTTTAGCCAAACTGTTCCATTATCAATACAGTTCAGTTCTAAACCAGATCATTATATTATTTTTAAATACCCTGTTTATTTAGTTATATCCTATTWATTCTTAAACTAAAGAAAACTGAACTGATATTAAGTGAGAAAAACATCAGACATTTTAAAGGCAGAGAATCAAACTGCATTGCTACAGCTGTTGTAAAGAGCATTACATCTGGAGAATTTRAACAAACCTCAAACAAGCATTTCAAACATACAGAATGACAAAGTGGGTTTTTCTAGATTCSTAACTGCTCCCAATTACTTGAAAGATTGTCTTCATTTAGCTAGATTGCATCAATGAAAACTGTTTTGTTCCAGTAGGAAATAAGCATTTTTGTTGAACATATGCCTTCTGAATGGATATCTTACCTGTTTCTTTTGCCTTGTCTTCTGTACTTTTTTCCTTTTTGGAGTGACTTTCTTCATGTGACTTCATCTTTAAAAAACACACTCGAGTTAAACAACTTCATCACTATTCATGTACTAAAAACAAAACTGCTTTTAGAACTTTAGTGAAACTAAACAGCAACCATGAAAATGTGCTACATTAGTCAAACTTTTCTTCTGTGATGCCTCCTTCTTGTTTTAAACTAACACTTCTGATTTTAAGCAAACACAACATTACTGGCAAAAGCTRTAACAGAAAGCAGTTGCTATCCAGTAACCTTCTAGGTTACTGGATCCAGTCTCCTATCAGTAATTACAATATAGAATTTATTTATTAAAGTAATAAAGATACTACCATAAAAATATTTACCTTTTAATACCACAAGCCCAAGTGTAAAGAATTGTAACACATAAAATATGGTTTTCATGATTTTTAMATCTTATACCAAACTGGGCAGGCCTCTATACTCATTTTGCTAAGCTGTGATATTTTTCTCATACACAAGATTAACATGAACWGACTCCAGAAATGAGGATGTTGTATCCAGTCTTACTCCTGTTCATTTTTATTTTCCCTGAGGGCAAGTAACAATAGTCCAGGTGCACTCTCAGCTTTGTAAGTCCTGTGGTATCTCTTACTATAAATAATACATTTCAAGACTGATTCCTTTTAAAAAACAACYGATCATGTGTTCTCCTTTTTGAATTTACAAATGGTAGAAAAAGTATCCCATAAGGCAAATAAACCTGCATGTTGCAACTGCATGATCAAATGAGAGGTCCAAACAAAAGGTCAAGTCTACTCACTTTCTATCTAACTGCTAATCTAAGACCACTGCTCTGCAGGAATTGTCTGCCTCCTTCCCATACTCAATCTCATTCTGAAGAATGAAAAGAAAGTGGAATGTTGATGAGACTTAGGTTACAGACTCAAGTAGCAGYACTGTTTAGGTTCTCAGATTCTCATTTGAGACTGCAAGGTAAGTAAGAGTCTCACTTCTTCAAATGTCTAAAATACGTAAGCCAGAGGCCTTCATATGGAAAAATTAAATAAGCTAAAATTTTAACTTTGCACTCCACATTCAGAGTCAAACAGAGCAAAAAATGGSCTTTGGACAACCATATACACAGGCTCAGTATTAGGAAAACAAACAAGCCAAGCAGTTACACTTCCTCTTAACGACAATAATTTCCTATGGCTTACCTTAAGAAGTTTGTATGCKGCAAACATTCCCACTCCAAGAGCATACAATGGCATGAGGGTGAATGCTAACTCTCGACCATTTCCTCTCGTTCTCTCACTTTTGATCTCTTTTTCCATTGCATTTCTCATCTGTTGAATACTCTGGTAAGTGTTACTGTCAGAATTTCCTGGATTCCGGGGAACTTGATAAACTGTCTGAGGACTACCTTAAAAATGAAATTGAGGGAAAGACAACAAAGTAAGAAAATCAGGAATACACAACCCAAATTGTTTTCTTCTTGTGTAATCATCTTTGTTCATCACTCTTCTAAGATGGTGTGGGCAGCCTTGTATCCACTTAAAAATTATTCTTACATTAACAGGATGCACAGTTAAATTGAGGCAGCAAAAACTTTCAAGCCAAACTTGAGTTTCTTTAATGTACAAGCTTTTAAGCTCCTTCACAGCAACACTGGCAAATCCTCAGCAAATCCCAGAAAGAAAGATGTAACAAGAAGCACTTTAAATCTTGAAATTAAAGCATACTCAGAGAAACCATTGATAATGCTGGAAACAGTAATTAACATTTTTTCCTTTACACCAAAAGAAGTGAGTTAATTACAAATTGAATTATCTGGTCCCAAAAAAAAAAAAARAAAAGGTTTTCTTTAAATATGCTGTGCTGCTGCTTTCATTATTTTGACAGTAAACTCAGTTTTACATGGATATTCCTACTGAGAAGTACTGTACCTTTGCAAATCAAATAYTTGCAAAGCAGGAGAAGATTACATAATAGCCAAGAGATMCAACCTTGGAAGTCAGAAGTATTTTTGCATGTAATTTGCCTGCCAGAACAGGGAGYAGATGAGAAAACAGCCAATGCCATTGTTCAACTTAGGAAACGGGTTATTTGGTAGTTAAATCAAGRGTTCATGGGGAATGCACAAACAGAACAGTACCATCAGCTTAAGAATGCAGATGCTTGCAGAGASATACAGCAGGGGATTGGGAATTGTGAAGTTTTACACCAATGTCTCAATCAAGTGCCTAGACATACAATTTCAAACCTACCATATCAGAACTGAGTATGAGTATGACAAGGTTCGTGTTCTGTAAAAAATCCCATACAAAAAGCCATTATGCAAATCACTACTTATCAATGAATACTAAAACGTAACAGTGGCACTCCAGGAACCCACAGTAACCCAACTCAGRTGTGCAAAGTACAGCCAGGATCAGATAGAGAAAAAATTAATGTTACACAAAACCTAAATGCTCTAGCTGATACAATCAGTACTCAAGCTACCTTCTTCATTCAATGCAAATTCAGGCAGGCRTTGACCTTTCAGGACAAGTAGGTTTAGACTTGCTAAAACTGCACAAACTAATTTGGAAATCACATTTTATATTATAAATATGTTTCCACCTTTCAGAATGTTTCATATTGATTCCCAGTTTTATATTTACATTCACCTTTTTCCCTATTTGTTTTTGAAGTAAAYGAGAAGTTTTACTAAAATAGTTACTATCACAGATGAAAAAGATTTCTACAGATCATACAAAYAAGAACGTGGCAAGGGAAACACCTTGAGGGTGGAGAGGAGGAATGTTGAATCCTAGTGGAGTCCAGTGTCCTGCACCACRTCTATGCCACAGAAGAAACAGCAAAAGTGAGTTACTAGCCCAYCAGGAAAAAAGAACCACACAGAGAGGTGAGAAAAGGAGATCTATCTGAAATTTATTTTACTCAGTGCTGGGCCAGTACTTCAGTAGAATCACAGGCATGATGTGAAGTATTTCTTTTTTATTTTTTTTTAGGACTTTATTTTAAATTCATTTGCTCTATACAGAATATACAGCTACTTTATGAATAAGAAATAATCAGGTGAAATAGGCCAGGCAAGAGCTTAAGAAGCACAGTAAGTTAGATATCAGGTGGGAAGAACATGGTAACAGCTCAAGCCTCCATTTTTCTGCCAGCAGGGAAAAGAACAGATTTGGAGGATTACAGCAACTAGCTATCTCTTGGTTTGAAACACCTTGGAAGGCATCATCAATGAATCACAGAGCTACCTCACAAAAGCAGGCTTTTTGTGATTGTCAGAAACAAAAGTGTACCTTTAGACCTYGAGCTAAATCGTGGCACGCACTGGCATGGCTTAACACACATGGATACCACTATAGCTCCTGCAAGTAGTAAGCTCTGTAACCCATTCATTGATACCTTTTCTAAACAAGCACATTGGACTCTTTTTTTAACATACTGCCGGACAGATTTCGTATCACTCTGCGCATATTTACTAGCAGTAACACTCGGCTTCCTTATTGCAACTGATTTTTCCCTGTGACAGCTCTCAGCTCATCTGTTCGACTGTGCCCCTGCGGGCACTGCTGGTCACACGGCCCCGCACTTCCGATTACCGGSTGTTTCCTGCACTGAAGAGTACTTTTGGTCAGACAACACAGACAAAACCCAAAGCACTGGCGAACCAGAACAGCGAACCACCGCATGAGGTGGGGCTGTTCAAGRCGCACACAGGCCAGCTCGAAGCGGTCTGACCAGGCCTCTCCGTCCACAGCCCGWGTACACCCGGCGCCTCCCGCCGGACGAGGCACGTCCCTCTCGGGTCCTGGGGTTCCCTTCGAGCCCGCCCGAGCCCGCGGCGGCTCCCGCACGGAACCCCGGCCGCGGCATCGCCCCGCCTACTACCTCTGCCGTGCTGACGGGGATCGTAATGGCCGGGGCCGGCCTTGCCGCCCCGCGGAGATCGGCCGGGCCGCCCGCCGCCTCCTCCCCCGAACATCCTGGGCATGACGACGAAGACGCACAGCACCACTACGG